>NJDC01000908.1:29251-39335 GCA_002245475.1 Calephelis virginiensis | reverse complement strand
TCATTTTAAAGGCTGACCTGACACAGTGAAAATGCTTTGCTTCCTGAACCCAAATCAATTGTTATAAATTACTCGCTGACCTGGCTGTCGTTGTTCTGCTATTTTTTTTTGCTGTGATTCACCCTCATCACTTAGGGACTAGGGTTATGAAAAATAGATGTTAGCCGATTCTCAGACTTACTCAATATGGTCACATAATTTCATGAGAATCGGTCAAGCCGTTTCGGAGGAGTACGGTTACTAACATTGTGACACGGGAATGTTATATGTAAGATTATGTAGGTATATTTATTTATAATAACCATTAATTTTGTGTGTGTGTCTGTATAGTATCACACTACAAGTGTGTTAAATGTTTGAAATTTATAATTTAAACTTGAGTTTGTCTGTAACATGGTTTTTGCTGACAATGACGTTACCAAAAATGACATTTTTGTAAAAAACATGTTGGAAAATGTTCAAGAACAAACATTTTGAATATGTGCTGAACTCATATAAACATAGAAGTTAAGTTCACTAGAAAATTGCAAATTAGAGATCAAAATGTCAATGACGATTAAAGTGACAAAATTATGAGAATCAAATTCAACACTAGCTAGTTCGAAATCCAACACGCGTACCTATCCTGTTTCATGGCTGCCGGTAGAAGGCGAGAGTTGCGGGTGATTGTATATACGTCACAAAACGTGCAAAACATTCCACTTCACCAATTTTGATTTAGAAGAACGTGGGTGACTAATGACGTAACTTTTATGTACATTTTAAACATTTTTTAAAATAGTCATCTGGGTATGTAATAGGTATTCGACCAGAAATACCTTACAATCACTGAATTACTTTAGGCGACATTATTTTTTTGCCTTAAAGAGAACCACCCTCCCCTTTAGAAGTTCCAAAAAAGTATGCGGCAGCATATTTCTATATTTTAAGGTTAGCTCACTATAATCTTTTTTTAACTATTTATTTGTGAAGGTGTTTTTATAAACATGATATTACTTAATCCTTAAACAAAATTGCCTCTTACATCACTCGATTTGAATGAATGTATTAGGAGATACCTATCCCAGTTTTAAAATAACACTAGTCTAAACCGACCGCGGGCCCAGACGCGTGCTAGACGATAGTAGTCGATAGGTATACCTACGCTTGGTCGACTCCTTACGGAACGGTTGTGCTCAACTTCCACCGCTATTATGTCAGTGCTTGCTGTTAACGTGTTCCGGTTCGGGGGCTAAGGTAGTCGGTAAACTTACTTTTGCTCGTGACCGACATTCAGGCCTCAGGTCGGCAACGCGTCATTACCACCTTTGGTGTCCCTAGGTGGTGTGAATTTCTTACCATTAGGAAATCCGCCTGCGTGTATGCCTTCCATTATCATAAAAAAAAACAAATTAGTCTTAATCTACATATAAATACAGTACCTACGTTTTTAAGGAATCGCAATTAAGCTGTTCCATCATCCATGTTAGGACCATTCGCAACGACCTAATCAAAATAGGCACATTCGGCACTCTTAAATGTGAGACGATTGGTTTTAAGTAAGCAAGCGATTTTATACTTTCATTACTTACATTTTAGATTATTTTTTTATTTGAGGCTGCGACACCGTGACCTTGAAGAGTCTCTGATGTAAGCCGGTATAAGTGAGTATGTTACCTTACGCAAAATTGCAATCTATTAACTTAATTTTAGAGCTTACAATCTTAAGCACAAAGAAGAAAGTGCGCCGAGTTGGCTATTAATATAATTTATGTACCTACCTACCTGCGATCGCCACGTTATTCTCGGTAATAATATTATCATACTAGCTACTTTTCTAATCTCTAATATTATCTATTTCTAATTAATGTAGGTACTAATAAAATACTGTAACAAAAATGTGTTTTGGTTGAAAACTTATCAATTGCCCTCCTCCTCCTCCTACCAACAAGAGGCCTAGCTTCCGGCTGCAAGAGAGCGACGCACCTGAACATCTAGTGTTTCCATAAGCCACGGTTGTCTCTTACCATTAAGACAGACATGTGTGTTGTTCACTGTCTGTTGCCTTAGAAAAAAACTTTTGAATTACCACTAGTACCTATCAAAATCGTTTTATAAACAGCCATTGATGGCAGCCAAGATTTTTTTTAAAATATTAAAAAAACACCAATTGTAAGATCCGGGATTCGAACCTTTACCTATTCAAACTCAGGCGACTGCTATAACTGTTACACCACACCGAGATTAAAGGATTGAATGAAAATAACTATGATAACTAACTAACATCTATGTGATAAACGTAAAAGTCTGTATTTTCGGTGTCTGGGTCTTTTTCTTGGCAAAATTTCGCCCCAAATTAAGCAATTACCCAGGTAAGTATACATATTATTCTTGTGTTGTGTCAGAGATTAGTAAATATATAATACATAGATATAGTTAAGTACCTAAATGTTAAAATAAATTATTTAATGAACACACAGACCCGGAAATGACTTAAGTATTTATAAAACAAAATAAAACAGGTTAATGAAACAAATTAAATCTGGGTTTAGCAACCTGTGCTTTGTATTATTAGTTAATTTGTTACTAGGCAACATATTTATCCACTAAACCATACTGACGTTAAATTAGATTACGAAAATATCTTTTGTGTAAAGAGGCAACATACTTACTTACAAGAGCTAATTTGTAATAAATGAAAAATATAAATTCTGCAACCATAATTATGCGCCATCTAGCTAATTAATGTGCGTTATTTCGTCAACTCTCCTACATATTCACCTGTCATATATATATGAATAATCTAGATGGCGTTGTGCGATTGTCAGAAAATGACAAGCGAAGTAGCTAAACACTACTAGTTTCTGACAATACCCCAACGCCATCTAGATTTAGTCAGAATTTCAGGGTAACGATTTTAATGTATGACATTGTCAATCTATTATATTTACTAATCTTTGGTTACTCTTATCATTGATTGTAGTATTATAAACTATTTATTCACTCATTTCTACACCCCTAACTTGACACATAAAATTATCCAACTCATGATAAAAGTGAGTTTCGATTTGATTAATTGGCAAAAAATTACATCGCCGAGGTTTGCTGAGTAAACTGTTATGTCACACACTTGATTCAAATATTTTGAATTTTATCATTAATTACCGTACCATAATTATTTATCGCATTTTCTTAAATAAAAAAAAATAACAATTGGTCAAATGAGTAGACAATTACGATTATTATTCCATTGGTGTATAAATCAATTTAAAACGATAAAAACATTGCCTAAATATCTGTGAATATTAATTACATTGCTTATTACACAATTTTAAGTATTTACACCATGAAGGTTAAGATGGATTTTAATTACTAATCAGTTCATTTCTGTACTCGAGTACTTTGATTATTTTATCTCTGGCCAAATTCTGTGATTTCCAACTTGGATTTAATAGATTTTATTGCAAAACTAAAAAAAATATTAAAAAATCGAATCCTACATTCTTATATAAATGTGAGCTACACAACGCTAAGATAATGATAGTGATAATGATTGATATAACTTGAACAAAAGAAGTAAAATTACAGCGTTATTTATTTTCATTCAGTTATTTAAAAAAAATGCTTAGTAACAAAATATGATCATTGGCCGATAGTGTGATCTGAGCCTTATTTAACGGAAAATTTACTCGGGAATTTACACGGATGGCGCTCGCCTTTCGGCTTGAGTTGAGACAGCGGCATGTTACAAGGCGCTGAAAGGAAACCGCCATACAGAGACGGACTCGGTTGTTTTTTACTACTAAACTGATTCAGAAGTGATTTGTATACACATTGAACTTACGTAACATAAAATTATGATTGTTTAGTTTTATTTGGTAAGATTTATTTTTGGAAATTTCCTGTGTCAAGTCTACGGTTCAAAATAAAGCAGACGATAAATAAAAAAAACTTTATTAGCTTGCAAAAATATTACATACATTTTTATAATCTTTAAGCAAGGTCCGACAGACAAAGGCGCGCTAGGCATGCCAGTGCAATGTGTGTGAGTGAAATAAAACTAGTTAATTACCCATTTCTTGGCGTGCTTGTGAGGATTTATGTATGTACCTACGTATTGTTTATAATTACTTATCGCCGGCGCTTACAATGTCAAGTGTTTTGTTTGTTGAATTTATTTAATAATAAGTACTGCGTACTGTTTGGATTTAGTGTGCTGTGATAGTTTACATCTGTGCAGTGTATTATGGAATTGGATTCCAGTGCCACTACGGACGAAAGTCCGTGGCCAAATTTGATTGACTATGTTATAAAAATTGCAATTATCATGTGTTAACGGATTAACGATTAAGTTAACATGCATACTAACTTATTATGCTTACTTATTTCGTTTGAGTGAGTACTTCCCTGTAGAGCGGTATTTCTTTGAAAACAAGCAGGTGTTCAGTTCATTGGCTTGGCTACATTAAGGCGAAGCATATTGTTTTTAAATTTTCTATCAACAGGGTAAAATCTATTTATTTCAAAAATGGATTGAAATACATCATTTCAACAAAAGGATAGCTACTCAGTAACACTTACTCTATACATTCTAATAAGTTTTATGCGAAAATATGATTAAAAAGATTTTCTACGCTTATTACTCGGCAACAAATGGAGATTTTTTTCTTATTCTATTTTTATTGGCTTCCTGGTATCGTGTACTATCATCAGTTTAAGTAGCTGCGCTATTTTTATATACTCCCTGTATTGTCTTTGGTGACACTAACCACCAAGACTGAAAGAGTTAAAGATGTCATATATATAGAGTTGTTATTACACATAATTAATAATTTCGCTTAAGATTAAGTCAGCCAATTAAAAAATAAAAGTAAAAAAATGTAAAGCCGAATCGCATAATTTAAATAGTAGTAGGTACTGTAATTGCAATGAAAATGTATATCTTCAATTTATCCATATTTTTTTGCCGAAACGTTATTTGTGAAACTTCTACTGCTTACCTTAAAGAAGTATTTTTATTACGGATACGGATAGTGCCAATAATCATATTGGCTTTTTCTAATACAATTTACTATTATAAATGAAAAACAAAATCTACAAAACCAGACTCCTTTATTAAATAACCAAATACGTGAGCTAAACATGCGCCAACTTAAATGTTTATTATATTAGTTGCCAAGCATATCGAAGCCTCTTGAAAATTGCTAAGCCAACTGTATACATTGCACGAGTAATCCTGTTAACTGTCCCCAGACGTCGGTGTATCTCCAAAAGAACTTAGAAATTATCTATTCCTTCACAAAAGAAACATTCTCTCTGGTATTCAAAATCAAAATATATTTATTTCACGTGCATCTATACAAAGATTCTTGTGACGCTGAATAGCTAATTTTGTCGACTGTCGTTGAGAACTGACAGGGGTACTCGGTCGATTTTTATAGAGGCATTAGGTTTTGCAAATTTATTACTTTTGCAGAGATTAAAATTATAAAATATACAGCCTTAGCAAAACTTTCATTACAAAGGATATATTATAAGGTCCTTCAAAAATAGGTGCCTAAATTTAGTGTTCAGTACATTTTATAAAAGATATATACATAAGAAATAACCAAATAAAAATGTGTTTTCTCACTTGATTTAGGGCATATAAAATATACTCTTTCATTAATTCACTTTATATGAACACTGAAGGACTGGGTAGCGAAGCTTATAACGTAATCGTTTCTAGTCTTCTAGGTACTAGGTAGTAGTATCTAAGAAATGTAGTTTTCTATTAATATTTTAAGTCAAATGTCTAAGTTTGGATCACTGTCTAAAAACTTTATTACTCAGTTTATGGAACGACCCTATAGATAACGCACAGGGCCAAGGTTTATCGTTATGTATTTAAATAAACAAGATAATTTAGACGACAACAAGACGTGTTAACTTTCATTAATGATTTGTCTCGTTGGCTCGAACAATATAATACAAATTAAGTAACCAATAAAAACATCTACCAGCATCTAATACTAAGCAAAAATTTCCCAACAAATAATTATTAATTTAGGCTCAATTTGACGATGATTGTCTATAGTGTTTGGTTTTCTTTAAAGAAACAAAATTTGGGTTTATAACTTCTTTATACTCGTGCAAACATGCGATGTTTGCGCTGAAGTTTTTATGTTTTGTCATATTAAAGAACGAGATATGTAAGTCCAGTGAGGTAAAGTATCATTTAATAAGTAAAATCGTTTACAATAGGAACATGTCTAAACGCGTAATTTTTAAATAAAAGCCCGGCAAATGTCAAATGTTCAAGTACATTTTATTTACTTAGTACTTAGTTAGTAACGTGTAATTCTCTTACTAGTCTATGCTTACAGTTGTTTACAGTTGACAAATTTCGTTCGGTTTATAAAACAGTGACATCCGTTCTCTTACTAGTCTGTGGTGACGTCCGTAACTTAGTAACGCCCCCGAACAATTAAATCGAAGAAAATTTTAAATTCTGTTATTTAATTCGTGGAGGTCATTGTTACGTACATGACTTCAATATTTTTTTATTTGATTGAAATATACATCCTATTGGTTCACGGATAGATATTGATGTAGATATATTCATTAACTTTCTTAAGAGAAGTTCAGACAAACCCACATTTTGACAAATTATGACTTGATATCAATAGACGTTTCACTTGGCTACTATTCACCTTATAAAATGTAATTACAAAATCTACGTACCTACATTTATGCTAACAATTCCATCACAAATAATACTAGTCAAGATTCATAAGGATTAAATAAACTTTTCATATCACATCCAGTATCATAAGAAAATATTTATAAAATGCGCAAATCAACTTTAGTGCTCTCAATTTTGCAGCTACTCTGATGGGTGGGAAAACGTACGTGTGTTCCGTCACCTCCTTCTCTGCAACTATCCAACCACTAAACCAGAGCATACAGTTATAACGCCGTACGTTTCTAAAAAAATATACTTAAAGTTTTTACAAAAAATATATATACGAATTTTTCCTACAAATCATAATTAGAACGTATCAACCCACTACGCTAATAATACGCACTTGATATTTTACATCGGATTTCGGACTGTGTGGGAAAGTCCCCCACAGACAATAATATTTGTTCAAGTTATATTTCCAATTGTGCTGTAGTGCATACGGTGCGATTTAAGGATCATAACATATTGTTTTAAGCAATAAATTTTGATAAATAATATTTACTTTTTGTCAAAAGGGGAGGGATCATCTATACACTAGCCTCCACCCGTGGCTTTGTCTTCGTGCAGAATTATATAATAACTATCATTAATTGTAGTCTATGTGTATTTCGGTTAATAAATTATATTATTGTGAAGTTTCTCCAAAATCAGTTTGGTATTTTTTGAAAGAGTAAAAAGCATCAATGCTTACAAGTTTTCGCATCTATGTTAAATACCAGTTGGTAGGATGTATACCAGATAACTCAATAATAACATTGCCAGTTATTCGACTGAAAATGGTTTTTAATAACAAACTATTGACTAGAAAAAATACAATATTCTTTGCACACATGATCAAGACTTTATACGAGTATAAATATAGATTCAGAGAACCTCGACATACAAAAATTACAGGATAAGTGCTTATCTCGTAGAATGTTTGAAAAATAAAATCAAATAATAAACTAAGCAGGCTAAAATTAGTGCTAAAACCATTTTAGATAAATGACTGCATACTACATTCGCTTATTTATTAAACACTCTTAGTTTTGATATTACCGGTCTGTTAACTTTTTTTCTAGCTGTTTGTGGGATGTTTTGTGTTAAGTTAAAAAATCTTATAAATTCGTAGCTCATATAACTAAACACTAAGGTTTTTATCAATCTACCCAGTATTTTTTTCTTGCTTATTATAAATTCATGTTCTTAAAAATGGCTTTTATATTGTACTTGCATTTTTAGAGTAAAAAAAAACAAAAACTTGCATCAACTTAAAACTACTTTATAATTATGATATTTTTAATAATTCTAAATTAACAACAATAAATGCATGTAATTAGTTCTATAGAAAACATTTTTTTAGACCATCATTGTCGTTTTTGGTTACCCTAGTGGAGTACTATTGAAAATTCTCAATTTTTAAAGAGAAACCAGGGATATTGTTATTGAATATGTAAAATCAACATTATTTTTTACTAGTAAGTGTTTCAATGATACAATAGATAATATTACATTATACAATAAGTTTACCTGTTCATCGTAATATAATATGAAAAAAATACTAAAAACAAATACATTTAATGATATTTTAAAATCGTAATTGCTCAATCAAAAAACATTTCTTTTCGACATATCAAAAAACAAGTTTTTAGGATTTTTATAATTTTGTCACTTTCGATATAAAAAAATATATAATGTCTCATGTAACTACGAAACGGCAAGAATTACGTCACTTGAAATAGTTTAGGTACGAATGTAAGTCAGCATGTGTTTTATTTACACAAATTTGTAAAGGCGACATATAAGTAACAACTCAAAAAACTCCCTGACGTTTAAGTTGATTTATTGAAATTAGTAAGTTCCATAGTTTTATGGCGAAGCTTTACTTCAGAATTCATAACAGATAAAATATTGCATTTAAATCTTAAACGTCGCTTGTTACACAACATTTGCTGAGTAGGCTTCAACTACTTTATAAACAGCACAGTATAAGTATGAGGTAAAAATATTTTAATTGCAATACCACTTTACATAACCTTTATATCACAACTCTTTCATTACATCAAAATTCTCCTCAAATATGATGATTTTGCAAAAGTACCATCACACCCTTTTACGTCAGAGTACACGGTGATGCACTTATTAAGCTAGTACATTTACCAATAACCACTAGTGTAAGGCTCCATATCATTATACTTCCAATCGACAAATCGAACTTAATAATACATAAGCACAACAAAGCAAAACAAGCTGCACAAACTGCAGCTAAACAGTTATGCTTAAAACTGCTGGATATTAAAATAACTATCAATATTAAACTATGTGCGTCGCTACATTTTAGAGTGAGATCCGATGATTCCGTGCCATCGCCCATCATAAGACATCGTTTTCATGTAGTAAAAGCTGAAGGCTTCCAACTCAGGTACTGGCCTTATCATTCTTGTCGTTGAAAGAATGCGCTAAAACATTCATTGGTGAAGGATTGGCTGTTTATGGATCTCGGGATATTAAGGCAAAATCGTATCTTTCAACGGTGTCAATTCATTCGCAAAATAATATATTTTAAGTTGTCTCTACATCTTTTTCTTCTTCTATCTTTTTGTAGTTATTGTAAAAGAAAGAGACGAGACACTTAGTATTTGTCAAATTAGAACGCACGCATTACTACACAAAAACGATCTATAGTATCTAGATGCGTTTCGTAAAGATATTTAAATATATAAATGTTAATTTCACCACCATAGAATAGTAAAAATGCTATACTTCGGGTCAAATACATGATAAAATATGATTAAAGTATTGCGTCTAGACTTCTGTCGTTTCAGAGTTTCTCTTATATACCTAGATAGGATATGGATTATAGTGTGAAGTTTCCTTCGAGAAGAGGTACGTTCTGCACAATATATTCTATTATGCAAAACAAACATCTAGTCTTCTTCAGACGCTGTCATATCTCACATAAAAAGCGTGCCAAATTTAGGCACGATTAAAATTTCCTATCTCTTATTTTAATTTCATGGAGACAACAACTTCATGTTTATCTAGCTACATTAAGTTTATGTAATATTTAAATCACCTCCCATTCGCTGTCCAGATTATCATCAGGTGATAAAACATTAGTCGGATCCTTGACACCATTCTTCATATCCAATTTCAACTCTATATTATCTAAATTCCAAGTATTAGGCAACTTGACAACTTTAGGGACTAAATCTACTGTTTCTACTGCCTTTGGTACCGGAGTTTCAGTCTTATCTTTAGGTTTTTCGACCTTAGTCACCTCCTTAGGTAGACTTACCGGATTTTCATTATTTGGTTTATAAGTGTCGTTAACTTCTTTAGTGGGTTCGATTGGTATTGAACTTTGAATACTAAGAGATTCTAAATTAAGCATTTTTGCTA
>NJDC01000908.1:0-25611 GCA_002245475.1 Calephelis virginiensis | reverse complement strand
TTGAATTTGAGCAAACCCGTTTCATACTGTTTGGTAAGCTTTTGTATAAGATATTACTAACAGTTGCCTGCAGCTTTGCTTGTGTTACTGTATAGCTAGGGAAATAAATGATGTAGTAAAACAGACCTGCAGAGACAGTCATATTCGGCACACAGTATTCGTTGCCTATTTTGTGAAAATTGGCATCAACATAAAATTATGTATGAGATTAACAAGTTTCTTAATTCTGCAAATGATTTCCTTGATTTTTCTTCTATAATAGATTGACACAAATAAAAAGAAACATTGATAAATTAAAAAAAAATTAACAGAGCCATTGCTCCTATAAAGATATGGAAAAAAGGAAAGTAAATAAAAATGCAAAATAATAAGAAAAATAACATATATTCTTATAAGTACAATGGCCATGTTAACATCGATGTATAATAGTACAATATAAGCAAAAAATAATAAAGTTTGGAATCTCAATTTGCAATAAAACACGTTTGTTGACGTTAATCGAAATTAATCAATAGTATTGTGTTATTGCTAGCATTTTATATTGAAAATAACTTAATCTTGACTTAGATATATGAAAATACAGAAAATTATGTAAATATTAAACTATTGGATAGTACATACATAACTTCGTCATATACAAGACCTTTTATGGATAAATAAAAAAATTAATAGGAAAGAAACTAGACCAAATTGCAAAAAAATAAATTATAGTTCAAGTCCGGTAACATATAACGAATAGGATGACATCATCAACCTAGAAACTGTCGAAGAATTTTTCTAAGATTCCCAAACCGTAGAAAAATTGTTCGACGTTGCTGAGTTGATGACGTTTTTTTGTCTTTTTTTTACACTTGTAAAGAGTCAAAACACAAAAAAATATAAAAATACAGTAAGCATAGTTTCGAGACTTTGCATTGTACTCTTAATCCGTTAGCATTCAAAAAAGTAATAAAAAAATAACAAAAATCTGAATAGGTGCGCTAAAAATACAGCAACAAAAAATTAACATGACTAAGATATTGACTTACACAAAAAATTGTGCATAACTACCCGAAAAATGTTTTAAAAATATTTTATATTATACAACTCGAAATTGTGATTTTATTTGCCCCTTAGAATAAACAACAATAACAACCATTAATTCGGTACTTATTATACGATACTCTATACTAAACGAGTACCAAAAAATGTACTGCATTGTTATTAGTCCACATAATCAACATAAAGTTTATTTGAATCAATCAGAACGCACCATTACAATTTGACAATGAGAACAAAGGCGGAGTGCCAATGCTACAAATGCTACATCACACTCTGTCAGTATCGGAAATATGTCAGTACCTACTCGTTTGTTAAAATAAATAGACTATAGTATTTAATCTTTTTTATGTAATAAACAAAAAAATGTTTATGTTTATGCAAAATTTCAAATGATTGTGTAAAGCCAAATAAGACGTAGGTTGCATATTTTGAATTGCACAATTTATGCTGTATTCTGTTTTAAACAAAAGTCGTCACTCCAAAATGAGTTTCAATGGGGGTTGTGATCGGGTTGGGGAGAGGAGGAAGCGGCGCGAGGAACGAGTACCAACATACTCGTAAAAACTTTTTACAACGACTGAAGTTACGTCCGACTGAGTTATAACATTGACAATTTACTAGATCTAAGGAGGCTCTTATTGTTTATTTGCATCGCGATTAAGGAATACACTTATGTTTAGCATCAAGATATACTGGGTAACGAAATCTTAATACTAATTAAAAGGGTGACGTCAAAAGTTTAAGCTATGAACTTTTTTCGGGTAATTCACATAGACTATGATTTATGAATTATACTAATATATTTCTCACTACCTGGGTAACTAATACAACAACAAAAACATAAGTACATGCACACTACTTGTCTAAATGATAATAATTAAATGATAAATAATTGTAAGTCATTTGCTTAGTGTTAGGTCACTTGTATATCATATAAAGGATTACTTATTCTGTTTAAATTAATATTGTGTCATACTTAAAATACTAATGATAAAAATCAAACCCGATTTTAACAACTTATTAGCGTGTGAAACTTTAGACATTAAAAAAATATAATTTACAAATAAAAAAATAAAAAGGCTTTAATAAATTACAATTAGTTGAGCTTATTAAATTGTTTATTGAAAATTTGTAAAGTGTACGTTTTAATGTTAGTCATAAACTTTTATGTGTAAATGTTTTACAAAAGACTACTTTTTATTAAAAGGGTTTCACGCTTCTGGGTAGGAAACTAATGTTTTCAACAATAATTTTATATTCTTCTTCTATGCTCATTAGGTACAATTCTTTCGCGTATCTAAAAAAGATTACGCTTCAAACGTAACTAAAGTATTTTATTATTGAACATTTATTCAATACAAAGAAGATATAATTTACAAACTTAAATATAATAATATAATAAAAAGTTATGAAGAAACTACAACAAAACTATGGCGATTGAAAAATCTTGTATATCATTTTAAATTACTACTTAGATTTAAAAATACATTGGTCCAAATTTGGCATCAAGTTTGGCAACATGGCACCAAATGGCGACATGTTATAATCACGAAGGAATGATGAACGATCAGTCAACAATAAATGTCTGTGTTATAGATAGATGTCCAAACACGATATTTATACCTACACACATATAAATAATACATACATTAATAAAATTAAAGACATTCAGACCCAGTTATATAGACACATGTGTTCATCACACATGTCTGACAGAAATCGACCCCGAGCCCTGTGAATGATCAGTACAACCACACTCAACACAGCAAGGCAAGGTATTAGAACTCTTTAAATTTAAAAAATGGGTAATACTGGCTACAAAAAATTAATACAAAAACAAATAAATTAAAATTACATGAAATATGACATCTAGTTCAACTATTCTGGATTCTATTCTGGATAGTTTCAAAAATTCATAAACAATTTTATTTTTGGTTTGCAATCCGAAATATTATTTAACAGCATCAAACTCAAAATATTTTTTCTGAATACGTGCATTTGTAAATGAACGACAATAAAGGGAATTTAAAATGACAAAGCAAAAAAAATTGCTTGTAGTTTCCTGGCAATATCTAAAATCATAAGGATGTCGTTATTTTTTTTTACAGAAAAAAAAAATCAATTTTTGCAATTTGTCAACAACATTTAACCAAAAATTCGTGGTAGCGTTAGTCCGTACGGAGCAAGATTTTTTTAAATATATTTAGTTTATTATCTACACAACAATAGGACGGAATTTCACAACAAATACAATTCACCCTGTTTAATTGCAAAAAGTCTATGCATCGATAAGAATGCAACTAATATAATGTTGGCACCGTAAGAATAAAATAAATCTTTAAAACAACTGACTCAGATATTTCATTTTCCTTAAAATACTATGCAATACATCAATAAGTGGAGGACTAAGTAAAACTTAATTTTTAGTTAAAAAAATATATTACTATACCATATTTTTTTTAAATATATATGTAGTATATATAGTAAAGGGGAAAGTGGTGAGAAAAAAAATCTTCTTTCGTAAAGGCCAGGAATGTACTCACTATAAATAAAGCTGTAGCGTTGGTGCCCATTAAAGTATAAACCATTACATCTTAGTGCTTGTAAAAATACTTTTTTTATTTAATATTTTTGGAATGAACACATTTTTTAAGAGGACGGATATAAAACAAATAACTCGTTCACACCTTTGATCCTGGCATTATATATTTAACTCTTTTGTATTATAATACGTGAACTAGCAACATCGACCAAAAAAATAATATATTTTTCTTCATATTCGTTTGAACACCAGGTAGTGTGGCAGCTAGGAGTCGTTGCATTTTTTTCTGCTAATTACATCTTATTAGAAAAAAATATGATTTTCAAATAGTTTTGACAAACATATTTCCTTTTTAATAGTTTCTAATAACTAACTGTAAGAAACGGCAATTCACTATTGCCAGAAATTTTCTTTAGTATCTTCCCTAGCATTTAGCACACTGTTAGTAGCAAGTAAAACTTCTGGCAATGATGAATTCTTGTTTCTACTAGTTACTAGAAGCTATCCAAAAAGGAAGTATGCTTCGAAAAATGATTTGTGCTGTAGCTGTGCTGCAGTAGCAAACGCAACTTGTCTCAGCTGCCAGACTTCCTGCACACCGTTCGAAATAGCACGGGGAAAGACGTATCAAAGAACCTGCTTTCTTGCAATTATTTCTCGAAGACGTTGCTAGCGCCCGTAATATTAAATATTGAAGAAAGACACATATAACCAGCAGAAAATAAAATCAAATTGTTTACATGTATTTAAATGTGCACTCTTAGTTTGGTGCAAAAATAAAGAGGAATGAAAGTAGTTAAGAGGGTGTAAACTGTTGATATTTCATAAAATGCTTTTTATATGTATCCATCTTTAAAACGATTCTTCTTTATCAACAATACTCATTAGTCATATTTTATAAGTTACCATAGATTTAACACAGATATTTATAGATACTCTTAATATACATGCCATTCTAGGTAAGACATTACATTTCTACAATATTTTCGTCACTAATTGTGTAAAATAGACTCCAAAAGTTACCATTTTTAAATCCAAAAATTTTTTGTAATTTGAATTAACAAATGATAGTATCGTTGGGTAAGACTCAAAAATAAAAATGTATAACACATTCATTTAATAAAAAATAATTTTAAAATTCATTTATTCTCTACTAAATTTCAGTTTTAGACATTACTTGGATTATGCTATAAATTTAGTTTCAATGACAAATTTATTGTTTTGAGGATAAATAATATGAATTGAGTCATTAAATTGAAATTTATTTAATCATAGGTTAGGTTAGTATAATACTGCAATTTCGTCCAGCTGATTAGACAGGAGTAACTCGAAAGATGACACATGTCTCGAAAAATGTGTGTGTGTGTGTGCGTGCGTGTGTGTCAGTGCACGTGTGCGTGTGTACCTGCGAGGGCGGCGACGGGCTCGGGCGCGTGCGCCAGCCGGACCAGCGAGCGCCCTCCCTCCAACACGAAGATCTCGTCTTTATACACCGACACTGACAGTACTCTGGAAACAAGTATGGGCCTGGAGTTATAGTCTAGATAACTAGATAAACACATGAAAAAAATATTAAGGTTATTAAGATCGATATCTATCTGTAAGCTCAACTATTTTTTTAATACACTTAAATTAAATAACTTGTCAGTGCTTGTTTGTGACTTTTTGCATGTTATATATAGCCCAATAGTTATTGAAGGATATATACTTAGTTTAGAAATAGAAAGCAGTGTCTCCTAATACAATTACGCTCAATGTTCTTAAAAGAAGACACCTTAAACATTATAAATTATGTGGAAAATGAGTAACAAATGTTTTTTTTCGTTTTTAGAGTTTTATGATCATTCAAAGTTGCATGTGTAAATCCATTTTTTTGGGTTGATCCGGGTCCTCTGTGTAGAATAGTCTATCTGTCTCCTCCAGGCAGCTTGTAAGAGGTGAGCATAGGTGGCAACAGGGCCACTTGTGGTCCAGTGCTGTAACTTGTCCGTGATGGTCCGGACTCCTATGCAGAATAGACCATCGGCCTTCCTGCTAGACAGCTCGTAAAAGGTGAACATATTCTAAACGTCAATAACAAAGTGACACCTGACTAGGTGGCAGAGTTTCGCAGCGAGTCGCCGGGATTGGTACCACCGCCTTACCTATTCCTGCCGCCATAACGTCAGTGCTTGCTGTTGACGTGTTTCGGTTCAGTGGGTAAGGTAGCCAGTAAACTTACTTTTGCTCAAGTCCTTACAGCCCGTCCTCAGATTGGCAACGCACCATTACCACCTTTGGTGTCTCTAGGCGGACGTGAATTTCTTACCATCAGGAAATCTGTCTG
Organism: Calephelis virginiensis; assembly: GCA_002245475.1. Classification (NCBI taxonomy): domain Eukaryota; kingdom Metazoa; phylum Arthropoda; class Insecta; order Lepidoptera; family Riodinidae; genus Calephelis; species Calephelis virginiensis. The sequence continues at coordinate 19,702 of NJDC01000908.1, read as the reverse complement.
CTTGCAGGCCTTTAAATAGCATAAAAAAGTCACTGCCTCACCTATTCTTGCCGATATAATGACAAAGTCGTGTTCCGGATCAGAGAATAGGGTAGCCGGTAGACTTGCAAAATATGCCTAACATGCCGGCTACAGGACAACGGCGCTCCTAAATCATCTGTGGTGTCGATAGACGATCCCGTTGATCTGGTGTGTAACTTCATTCCAGATCAACGGGCGCGTAAATAAAAGGAGTAGATATATATGTATAATATGCATATTTATTTAGCAAACATTTTATTTAATGTATTAGAAAAATATATCGTTATATAAGAATTGATCTGTAAGTGCAATAAATAATGAACACTGCATACCTCCGAAGGTCATCGACGACGGCGACGGCTGTGAGAGACCTGGGGTCCAGGATGTACAGGACGTGGTCATTGTGCGACACCAGGAAATGCTCCCGGAACACGTGCAGCGGCCCGAAGTTGTACTCCCGCTCCGAGTGGCAGTGCTTCTTCTGGGACGGGTTGAGAAGCTCAGCCACCGTCAGTGGGTTGGATATCGCTTCCTGGAATCCAATAGATATCAAAAACTACCCGTTACGGCGAAATTCGCAAGTAACACAGCTGTTGTTACTCAGCTCCGCTTTTTTTATCTCTGATAGTAAATTGACAGAAGTAAATGTCAAGTTTGCAAATAATTATATATATATATATATACGATATCGTCTAGGCTGAAATGTCATACCACCGCATTTACCAAAGAAATAGGAATATATAAAGTGCAACAATGTTCTATAGCAAATTCAGTTGTATAAATACCGTTGGAATCGACATATAACTCAACAACATTTCTTTGTCTCTTTTTAACAAATGTTGATATTATGTACGCCGAAAGAGATAATTTAGAATAATTTCTGTCTATGCTCATTTCAGCGTCGATTAAAAGCAACGTCATGACAGTTCTCATGCTTGCCAAGAAAGCCATATTTAGTGTTCAATTTTATAGTGATGTACTATTACAATAATTGTCGATATTTTATTTTACATTCCTAGAAAAGAATATTTGGACAAGATAAGAATGTATATCATTGCCACTGAAAATATCAATCACAGTCTAGCGTAATAAGAATTCTTTCAAGTGCTCACTTTAAAGTAAAGAAAGTAGTTTGAATGTAATCTGATCAATGTTTTTTGTAACGATAATGAATCTTGTAATAAATATAAAAAGTTAACCTATATTAATAATAAACATATTTGCACACCACAATGTAAAAAAATGCCTCGAGAAAAGTAAATAAATATGCTTTCTTTCGTTTAATTACATTTCCCTATTTATAAGCCAATTGAGTAGCACTGAGTAAGTAGGTAAGAAGCAGGATCCTGTTTCTCGTATAGACGTATTTTCGCACTTAACACATACAAAATGTTTGCATGTGGGTGTGCTGATATAGGCTGCACTACCAAAAAAATAATATACATACAAGTGTTATTAAAATATTGTTATTTATAATATATACGTTATATTTTAATAAATAGCTCATTAATCAATTAATTAGGGAATTGCTGATTTTTCATATTATTTATTTGAAATAACCGGTCACACTGGCCTGCGAGTGTGTTAGAAATCCGAAGACGCCATTATTATAAATACGAGTACATTAATTGATTCGTGACGATATTTTGTGTTAAGTGAGTTGTGATTTCATCGCATCATTCCAATTTAAAGATTACGGTGTTTTTACTGGTCTCAAGTGTTTATATTTTTAAAAAAAGGCGTTCGACGTATAAAAGTTACGCCTGGAAACTTTTTAGGTTACCTTGCTAGTGATTTTTAGAAAATAGTGAAATTGGTGAATTTTGTTTAAAATGTCCGTAAAAGATTATAAAAAATGCCAAATGAAGACATGAATGTGATTTATAACAGTTTTCTTAACCTATTTTTACTGTTAAACAACTATTGATGAAATGTAAAAAATTAAGAATTAAAATGTGAAAAAACAATTTCTGTTTTACTTGTTATTTTCTATGCATGATATAATTGCCTTCTTTGATAAGAAATTGAGTTGCCCCTAAAATTTCTAATTATTGTAATGTTATTGTACCCTTTGCGTTTATAAGTGTTTTTTGTAAGTTGAATAAACGAATTTGAGTTTTTTAAATTTTAGTGGCAATTTGTTTTTTTTATCAACAAATTAAAAAGTAATTAAATATTAAATATAAAAAAAACCCGTTCCTAGTAGTTTTCGTTTGATATACCTACGGGGCGCCACTGTCTCGTAGCTGTGCAAGGCTATGGTTGCATTTATTGTATATGTAGATACAGTTCTTCTCTGTGAGTAATATTGTTCTGTGGTAAGAAGTAAGGTGATAGTTGCAACTACATTCGGTCTTATCTATTTACTTAAACTTAACTATCAATCGTCACTAACGGATCATATCGTATCGATATCGATACTCTACTTTTTCTGGACAGCATTATAATGTCAAAATGGCGCAGCCATATTTAGTAGCCAACGGCAGGCTTTTTTCGTAGATATTTCATGTCCATATACTTAGAGGTCAATGGCATTTACGCATACGAGTTTATTTATAACTAGCTGTTCCGGCGAACTTCATTCCGTTCGTTCAGTTTGTATGAGATAAATAAAAATGTTGTGTTTCCTAGATTCCTCGCAGTCGAGCAGGATAAAAAGTATCCTATGTTCGTCTCCTGGTTTTAAGATACCTCCCCATCACTTTTCAGCCAAATCGGTTCAGCCATTTTTGAGTTAATAATGGTGTAACTAATACGACTACACGCCAAGTAGGTAGACAGGGTAGGTAGAGAGTATCGGGTGCCAGTCCTCACGATCTTGACAAACCTGTCTGACTTCCTTCCTTTTCATACAAACACGCCGGTTTCGGAGACTCTTGACACCACCCTCTGATAGTATCCGAGTGATGTGATCGTGGAATGTCAACCTTGGTCCCCCCGGGTACCTACATCCATCCACATTCGCATTGTATATCTGCTTTGTCAATCTTTCATCTGTCATTCATTCCACATGACCGAACCAGCGGAGCATTTCCTTTAGCATTTTAACACCAACACACACTTTTTCAATCCCATTCTTTCTCTAATCTATTACGAATGCGGTCACCGACCGTTACACCACAGATTTTCCGTAGCGCCCTCATTTCCACTTCATTTATCCTACTTTCATGCCTTTTCTGGCATATCCAACTCTCGCTTCCATACAATAACGTTAGGATAAGCACAAAATTATGCAAAGCGAGTCTAGCTTTTTGACTCAAAACCTCACTTTGAAATAGCTTATCCAGCGCTCCGTTCACAAGATTCCCTGCACACAATCTTCTTTCCACATCAGCGGTGTACCTTCCATCCCTGCTAAAAGCACAACCAAGATATACAATTTCATTCACTTGTTCCAACACTACATCATCAACTAAAACTCTTACATCCGTTCTGGCTACGTCTCTTTTAAACTTCATTATATTGGTTTTCATCGCATTCAAATGTTAGCCCCTTTCTTCTCTTCTCTCTTTTCATAACTGTGACCATTGTTAGCAGCTTAGATAGCATAGAGCCCAAAAGCACAGCATCATCTGCATAAAGTAAGCAGTTCACCTACGCTACACACCACTACCTACGTAGGCAGTTGGTCGCCCCTATGCATTCCCACATTCAATGATCTTAACCTTTGAAGACATTTCTTCAAATATAAGATAAATAATCACGCTGAAAATACACAACCCTGCTTGACGCCAACATTAACACCAAACCAAGGCGATATGTTGCCATCCACCCGCACACATGCTTTACAATCCAAATACACTGACTGCACCGCACGCAGCTGGGGCCCGACTATCCTATAATCTGGTAAAGTGTCCCAAAATTCCGTAAGGACTTATAGGGTTGAACTTAAACAACTATATAAAACGCTTTTTCCAGATCCACAAATTCGCAGAAAACCTTCTGACCTACAGCCTTTTTTACGATGTTGCGGAGCGAAAACACTTAATCCGTACATCTTCTTGAAACCGCCTTGAGCCTCCCACAACATTCCATCGGAGAGGGATGTCCGTTGGAACGTTGTGGGAGGCATGTGCATCCTCCTTTCAACTATTTTTCCATACACTTTTAGTGCTGATGGCCCTGTAACTTGTACAGTCCAAGCGTGAACCCTTGCCTTTATACAAGGGCACAATGACCGCACGTCGCCAGTCTTCGGGTACTCTGTTCGTCTTCCAACATTTGTTACAAAGAACCCAGAAATAGTCCCGGACGGCAGGACCACCAAGTTTGATCATCTTAGCTGTAACCATATCAACTCCCGCAGCCTTACCATATTTTATACTCGCCAATGCCTCCACTTCTTAAACAGACCTCTAAACCGGCCAGTAACCAATTAGTGGTCCGTATTAAGAGTTTGGCCTCTGAAGGCTCTCATGTCCATTAAACACTTCCGGAGGCGACTATCAACCAAAATTAAACCTATCATACTCGTTTCGGTGTCTTTTTGTGTAACCAACAGAAATCCAGGAGATAGCAAATATAAAACACGTTATTTGACAGTTATTTGATGTACAATTTACCCAGTGATCATTACTAATAGCTTCGCTGATTTCATTTACAAAAATTTCTAACTCAGTCTAATATAATGACCTCTCTTTCGTTTTGACTATAATAACTGTCATCACAAGACACAGAGAAAGAGAGGAAGAACATTTGAGTAAGTTAGCAATATTTGGAAATTACATCAGGTCTTTGTTAGAAGTATAACCTCCAGTAGTAATAAATAGCTTCATGGTAATAATAGACGGCAATGAACAGTAGGTAGATGAATACTGAACAGGTAGTATATAACTGCTTGTTTAAATATTGATTGTTTAAATATAATTTTAAAATAGTACCATCTGATATTTTTTTTATAAACTTAAAAGCAATGCTAGGCGCTAGTAGCGTACGATAGATGGCTAAATTTAACACCGCGGTATTAAGAATATCCTTTTAAGATAGACCTCATCGCTCCAGAGCGAGGCTCTATCATTGCACTGCGATTGGGTCGACCTCTGCGATTATCGCGGACGCGTAATTTTTGGTAGTGGGGACTGCGTACGCGCTGTCCCCTCCACATTGGTGAAAATTAAAAATAATAACACTTCAGATTCAGAACATTGGTATGAAGATTATAAAGTTAAGCTAAAAGTATCTTCTCGCCCATAACCCCGAAGAGGTACAACTAGGGCACTGACGACTAGCCGAAGACACTAAGTCCCACAATGTGATACGTGGCGAGTCTATCACCAACCGGGCACAATTTTTTTTATTAGAAAATCGGAAAAAACACATTTTCTTTTTGTTGCCCGACCCGGGATTCGCACCCGGGACCTCATGAAGTCAAATGCAACACCTGGACCGCTAGACCAGAGGCGATTACCTACTTTGATGAAGTTAACCTACTTAGTCATGAAATTAATCTTACTCAGATAATTCTCAGAGCGAGGTATTTGATATTTCTATTCTTAGCGTTTTGACAACAATTTTATTTAAATATCAAGTGTTTTTTTTTTGTTTATACAATGTACAGAGATGTAATCACAGTGCATCTGTAACAGGTGCCACACTGACCATTTACCACACTAGACAAGTCCCAAAATACATTCTCGATTACAAATGACAGTTGCTTCTCGAGATAGGTTGAATCAGGTGTCATGGACGGCGGCATGCCTCCTCGCAGCAGTCCCGCCCTAGGAGCTCCATGCGCGCGCACTTGCTGACGCATACCTCGCGGTGTCGTCGGCGAGAGCGTGCGGGGAGCCCCTGGCGTGGGAAGATGTGAGGCGCATGCAAAGGCAGGCGTGGGAGACCACGTTGGAGCGGCGGAAAGAGGACCTAGCCGCACCTGTCCCTGGACAGGCAACGGTGGAAGCTGTCCGACCGGTCTTCCGAGAGTGGTTAGAGCGGCGGTTCGGGTCGCTGACGTTACGAATTGTGCAGGTGCTTTCCGGGCATGGTTGCTTCGGGAAGTATCTGCACAAGATCGCGAGACGGGCGGTGACGCCCGCCTGCCACGAGTTCGGGGCGCCAGAGGATACTGCGTCCCACACGCTGGGGGAGTGCGTCACTTTTGAGTCACAGCGGCGTACTCTCTCAACGGTCGTAGGAGTGGACCTCTCGCTGCCGAGCGTTGTCAACGCCATGCTCGGTAGTGACAGTTCCTGGCAGGCAGTGGTCTGTGTTTGCGAAGACGTAATGACGATCCCACCACAGGCCCGCTGCGGCGCAGGCGGACCGGGGGCGCAAGAAGGCGGTTCAAAGCGCCTTCGCCTTCAAAGCGCCTCCGATGCGGGGCGGCCGGGGCGAGTCGGGGGACTTTCCTCGGCCAGCACGGCCTCGCACGCCTGGGGGGCGACTCCAATGGCCGGAATCGCTCCTCTTTCAGAAGGAGGACCGGTGAGGTCCAAGCCATAGCCGCGGAGTGAGATGGTGAATGCCAACGCGACCCCATCTTGCTCCTTGCCGGGTGGCAGGAAGGTCATCGTGTGGTTTTTAGTCGGTTCGATTCCGACATAACCCGCTGCTCTCCCCCGAGAGCGGTGGGTATCCGGGGAGATTTTCACACGTAAAAAAAAGGTAAATTAGGAATTCGTTCCATTGACCATTGAATCAACGTAACGTTCTCCAGAAAAATGAACCGGATGGTATTGCAATTAAAAAAGTTCCTTCAACTTTTTCACCTGATAAATAACATGACCCACAAAAGGAGGTTTTAATAGCAGAAAATACTTTTTTGTGCAGTATAGGGCTAATGTGCTACATTTTTAAATGTTTAAGGGCCAAACGGCTATTCGAGACATACGCGGGGTAGTCTCATATTTTTTTATTTGTACCTGCCACTTGTGGAATGCAGAAATTGTCTATTGAAACAAAATTAAGTAATATAAATAAGATGATTATGTTTATGTACTTATTTTATGCAGCTAATCAGAATAGTATTAATATCAAACATACTTAATTTGAAAAGGTTACAAATATGCTTGAAGACTATTTATACACCGCCTGAGCGGAGTTTTCTAGGTGGATGAGCTAAAGTAAAAATAATTCAATGATATTAATAAATACCGGTATAAATTTAGTAAACATCCAGACTTGAAAGTACCTACAGTTAGTCGGTGTAGTTAGATGTGTATGCTAACCTTCGTCCGACGAGGCTGCTAGTTAAGTGTGAACCCTTATTATAACATAATGCTAAATATGTTTCTCGAAATAAGATTTTCGACTTCAAAGAAATGCAAGAAGTTGTTGCTTTAACTGGACAAAAAAATTCAGAGCGACAAGACGTACCTTGGTTTAAAATAAAATAAGTTCGTGTAAGTAATTACGAACTTTTATATTCTGTTTTACAAATTGGATCTATCTGAAAATGATGAATGCAAGAAGACGAACAGCTGATAGATCTACAGAAACATTCTTACTACTATGTTACAAACAGTTATTACTATCCATAAAAAAAACATTTAATTTAATTATGTCTAACGTTTTTGTTTGTTTATCTCATATTTTTTTCGTTAGGTCTGGGTCTCCTGTCAAGCATAAGCCATCGGCCTACCTACCAGGCGAGGCTAACAAAGGTCGCCGCGTCACCCATTCCTGCCATCATAATTACAACGTCACACACACGCACCTGTAACATCAATGGTGTGGAGACTCGAGAGCTTGGTGTCCGGTCGATTACATAAAAAGAGATCAAAGCCATACCTTGAAGAGCAAGGTCTGGAGCACGTCCCCCTTGAGGTCGGCCCGCCACAGTCGCAGGCCGGCGCGGGCACAGTACGCAAACGCCGCGCCGCCCCGCGCGTACGAGTACACCCACGTCGCGCCCAGCCCGCACAGGCTGTTCACCAATACCACATCACGGCAAATTATTCTCAAGAGTCAATACTTTTAAATCTACACACATTCAAAAAATATTGAGCTGTGCCTTGTGTCCATACCTTTTCCGTTCCTTCTTGCCCAGCTGACTGACGTGCCATCTGTTGTCCTGCCTCTCGCAGATGATGCTGCGGTACATACTGGACACCAGCAACATGTTCTGGTAGTAGCTCATTTGAACTATTTCATGTTCCTCGTTCACTATTTCCATTGATTTACAAAGGTGCTGAAATTACGGATATGTCATGGTTAAGTCAAAGCATATTTTATAAACAAACTAGCTGTCCCGGCGAACTTCGTTTCACCCGTTCAGTATGGGAAATAATAAAGTATTATTTTTCCCATTTACCCTGCATTAATCCCGGTTTCTCTCTTCATAAAAACCTTCTCCTGATGATAAATAACATAACAATAAAAGAATTAGCCAAATCGGTCCAGTAGATCGAAAGTTATGCGCTTACCAACACATTCAGCAATTCATTTTTATATTATAGATAAAAGGCTTACTTTTTTATCATTTATGTTGATGAACAGGCAAACGGTGTTAAGGACAGAGAAGTTTAAAAACTAGACTGAGATAACTTGATAGATTGCGTAAGTCCATTTGCATAACCTACTTTATACGCCGGAACAAGACAATGGCCAGCACTGACTTCACTGTAGCATGGTGATAGTGGTAACAAAGTTGAGTTATAACAGAATTATTACTTTATTTAGATGCAAATAATTTATGCTCATCTCTTTTCAAATACACCAAGATACTACCTGATATAATAAGTATTTATCCGAATATTATAATAGTTTCCATCTGGTAAATCCGAGACATATAAGCAAGCAGATCTCTCAATGTCCCAAGATTAACACCTATGGTGATAATTATAAGTTGCCATTTTGAAACTGCTATATTAAACCTCTTGCTAAGGTAAATTTACTTTACCCACAAACTGGGCCAGAATTGTGACAACCACTAACATAATGATAGCTAAAATATTCAAAATAGTAATACAAAGGTGGATTGAAAAGTATTTGGCCTAACCAAGAAAATAAACACACACCAAATAATTTACTTTTTTAATTTTTCTACATAATCAACATCAATTTCAATGCAATTTACATTCACAGCATTTACCGTTGAAAGAAAATGATTCTTCCTTAGAGTCAAAATATGTGTCTACTGCTTTTTTGACCACGTCATTTTTCGAAAATATTTGACCTTACATGTGCTTTTTTAGGTTAGAGAATATAAAGAAGTCTGACGGTTCCAGAATTTCTGGATTAGGTGAATAATGTAGATGCGGTAAAATTTCAGCCATTAATTGCACAGATGTGTGAACACGGGCGTCATCTTGATGAAACTGAACTTTTCTTCTGAGCATTCCTGAATGTTTTTCTTTTATTTCCTTTCGTAAACGACGTGGTAAGACGCAGTAGTAATCAAAGTTTTTAATCTGACTCCTTTTAAGATGATCAATCATAGTCACACCTTCGAGTCCCAGAATGCAGACGCTATTAGCTGATAAAATTTATTTTATTTGAATGTGGTTTTGTTACTGGCGTACAGTAATGAACCTATGTTTCGTCCATTGTAATAAAACAATTAAAAAAATTCATCTGCATTGGCTTCAAATAACTCAAAACAGTCACATGAAATAGGCAATCGTGTCCGTCCACCCACCTCGCAGACACTTTGTGCAAACGCAATTTGTTGACTATGATATTTTGAATTTGTTCATAAGAGATACATATAATATCGGCTAGATCTCTAATTTTTAATCTGTGGTCTCCCATAATTAAATCAAGTACTTTTTTAATATTTTCGTCATTAGTAGACATTGAAGGCTTTCCAGATTAGGGTTTATTAGGGTTTTTTTGACGGATGAATAAGACGGAGCAGAAACACCTAATGTATTGACCAAGTCATCACGGATGGCTTTCGGTAATAGACCCTTCTTATGGAGATATTTAATGACGGCAAGCTTTTCGATTTGCTCCACTTTCAGAAATTGTGTCCGATTGCTTTGTTAAGAATTATTTTTTAATGATATTAGCAATTTAAAATTACAACTAATTATAGCACATCTTTTGAACTTCACACAAATAACTACTCTGAACGGAACTAAATAAAGTGAATAGATTTTTTTTCAATCCCTTGTCGTACCAATTCAGGTGAGTTAACATAAAACAAAAAGTGTAGCATACCACAAATTTTCATAGTACCAATCAATTGGTCAAGTCTATCATAAAATCATCAATCTTTACAATTTGTCATTCACACATATTCAAAATTGTCACAAATACCAATGCATAATTTTTAAAGCACAAATTCATAAGATATTCATATGGTTTTCACAAACATTGTTATGCAATGTGTATATAAATTTTTAATGCTTTATCAAAAAAAATATGATAGTGTTATTGTTCAATAGATTTCAACAACATTTGAAAATGCTGTTACACAATGGATGAATCAATTATTATAATTATGATGATTATGACAAAAATCAATATTTTGAGTATCTATTACATTATAATATAATAATATATGACCGCCTCGTTGGTCGAGTGGCTAGCGTACACGCCTAACTACATCGACCAACTGCGAGGCTCGGGTTCGATTCCGGACGGGGGCAGGCATTTGTGTGATGAACATTTAGGTGTCTGCATTTCCGGGTCTGGGTGTTTATTAAATATATTCTGGTATCTATTTAAGTATTTCTATGTATTTGAATCGTTGACTAACACCCATAACAAGCATATAATTTGCTTACTTTGGGGTAATAAAAAAAAATAGTATTTTAATCATTAGTCTATTCAAAAAAAATATATTTTTATAATTTTATTTTTGACATCATTTCAATTACTCATTATGAATTCTATAATGAGACTTTTATTAAATAAATATTATATCAATATAATCAATTTTATAATCAAAAATAATTCTTTTTGTTTTTTGATAACACATAAAATTTATTTAATTAATATTACAATATTTAAATAGTCAAATGCCACATGAATGCTGAGATATGTTTTTGTACAGGGAAATAGTAAATTATCATCTAATGTACCACCTTTCATGAATAAACATATTTGTATTTTGATAGAACATTGTTTTGCTATCCCAGACCCACAGAGTAACTTTGTATCATTTAACAATAATTACTACAAGGATAATTGTTTTAGAAGTATGTTATCGAAAGGAATAATTGTCTTTTATGTATCTAACCGTAAACAGATAAGCCTTAGCGGACATTACACTTAGATAAGTGTATTATGCATCATGCATTATGTTGAACATAAGTATAGATTATAATTTATAATATTATTTAACTACACTAACACTTTTAACTTTTGTAAATACCCTACTAGGGGAAGTCCAAGCAAACACTTTTATTTTTAAGGCAACTTTCTATCATATAAGATTTTCCGAATCTGTTGAGTGATTTCCTCTTTGTTGCATGCATTAAATCACTACAATGTTAGATGAATTTATGTCTAGTTATATCTATTATTTGCCAACTTTGCAAACAAACTGAACAGAATTAAAATAGATTATAGTTTCTGGTTTGGAGGGTAGGGTAGCTAGTAGACTTGCAAAATAGGCCTGTCATCCCAGCCAAGGGCCAGTGATGCACATACAGCATCTACAGGCCACAGTTATCTCTTACCATAAGGAGGGCCAAATGCTTATATTTACTAATCTCTGGTAATGTGTGCAAATTTGTCATTTAATTTCTAGACAATTAACAATTTACCTACATTGATTATACATTTCTTTCATTATTTAATATACTTAGAAAATTCATAGCTTACCATATAAAAATCAATTTCAGTCATTATAATAACACCATTTTTGTCCCCAGAAAACAATCTCATCCCATTTTTGGACCATTCAATTGCAGATATTTGACTTTTATGCAGGTCTCCTATAGTGTACCTGAAAAATATCAATGGAAGAAGAAAAAACGAAATGTCAACATACAATACACTATCAATATATAATAGCGAGTTTTGGCGCCATTGTGAATGAAGCTGGTCATATTTTTTTCGTTATTATAGAATTTTGTAATTATATTGAGTAAAATTGGTTAATTTAGGTGGGAATTAGATTAATTTTGTTAAGTGAAAGTGCACAAAAGAAATAGTCATGATTAGTGTATTGTCTATTTTCTCACTGCTGTCAAATCTCACTAGATGAGCTTGAGTAACGAAGCCACGGCTTTACTCAAGACCCTGACCTGACATGACTTAGTATATAGTGACTAATGACTGCATACTTTATAGTTTATAAGAATTAACTAACATGACATTGGCAAAGTTGTGAAATATGATCAAAGGCCATATTTATAAAAGAAGAAGAAGAGGAATGAATAATAGAGAAATTGCTTCTATTATATGATCATTTTACATATTTAATTAAAAATAACCCAATCTACAAAATAACACTTTTGAGATAATGTAATGGATATAAAATAAGACTCTCAATAAATGTGGCTTGGTCTCGTTTTTTAAGTTTTATTTTCTTTTTACTGCCAACCTCTTTGTAACTATAAAGAGTTATTTTTATGGTCACTTTAGCCCAGATACCTATTTTTTGTGCTAGTTATGGGTTGGCATTGGCTCATTTGTTAAAGCAGTTGGAACTGTTGATGATAAAAATCTGCTAATTCTCTTTTCTTCTTGGTAGGTCTTGCAACCTACTATCCTACCTATTGTATATGCAAGTCTACCTGCGACCCTTTTCGCCAAACCAGATCATGACAGTGTCATTGTGGTGGCAGGAATAGGTAAGATGGTGGATCCTTACCCAGATGGGCTCCTGAACAGCACTCCACCATCAGTAGTTTAGGAGTCTATTGTTATCAGACAACAACATAACATGATAACATAAAATCTAGAATACATAAAAAGCAATTTTTTTAAATACACACCTTTCTACTCTTGGCTCAACTTTTGGTTTAAAAGTGTCTGGTATATTATCAGGATGCTCTTTTGGTATTTGGAAAACTGTGACCTGACCTGCGGCATTTCCCGCTCCAACCATGTAATCTACAGTGCTCACTATCTTCACATATGTTATTGCTGTATTCGAAGCCTAACATAACATAATGCAAAAAATTAATACCACATGTGAACTTAAAAAATATAATTCTTTCGGTAATGTAAAAACGTAGAACAGTTAATTGATGCTAACATTTACAAAGTGAAGAGCTTTGTGTTTGTAAGGGATTATTTTTTAGTTAAGTACTATTTCACAATGACTTAATTTTTTTTTTTAATTTAAAAGTTGTTTTATATTATTAATATGATAATATTATTATTATTGCCTCTGTGGTCTAGCGGTCCGGGTGTTGGACTTGACTGCATGAGGTCCCGGGTTCGAATCCCGGGTTGGCCAACAAAAAGAAAATTGGATTTTTCCAATTTTCTAATAAAAAAATGTTGGTCGGGGTTGGAAATGTGCCCGGTTGGCGATAGGCTTGCCACCTATCACATTGTGGGACTTAGTGTCTTCGGCTAGTCGTGGGTGCCTTGGTTGTACCTCTGCCTACCTCTTCGGGGATATGGACGTGAAGATACTTTTTTTTAATATGATAATATGATTAAATTACTGTTGTAATAAAAGAAAAATACAGGAACCAAGATGCACACACAATGTCTCGATTTGATAATTCTTTTTTTGAAATGGTCCCAAATAATAAAACGAAACATTAGTTTGGGAAACTATATTTCCAGTTATGCCGAAACCAGGTTAATGAATAGCAATTCAACAAATAATTAAAAACCTAAGCTAGTGAAATAAAAGCTAAGTAAAGTTTTACATTTAATTAAACTGGTTAGAAAATTATGTAATTTCTTAGACACAAAAAATATGTTAATTCTACCAGTCAAGGTGATTGAAAGTTAACAAATACCAGGATAATTATCTGACCTCGCACCGCAGTCGCTGAATGTTTCCTTTCTTTCTGTCATACCAATATACTAATCCTACATTTGTTCCCAGCGCAATGTATTCGCTTACAGCATCCACGCAGGTTAAACACAATTCGTTAGAAAATAGCCCAGTTTGTATTCGAAGAGGAATTAGGTTCAAAATATGCGAACATGGGGTCCATTCTCTTACAAAACCTTCCTCTGCACCGCTTGATATCTCCATATTTCATTTGATCATTTAGCTGATAATTGAAACCGCATAACAACAAAAAGGTGTATCGATATTACTGTTTTTATTTACATTGTCAAAAACCAATATTGCACGAAATAAAATAATAAAAGAGCACAACAATTCCAAATAAAATTCATTCAACTTTCAAGTTGCAATTTTTTTTTATTTTTAACTTGACACAAGACAATTGTCACATTTATCACTTGACAGTTGACACTCTTGAACACAAAAAACACAAAAAAAAAACAAAGAACAAAAAAAAACAAAAAAAAACAGAAAAAACTACCTACTTGTCGTTTGAATGGCGGAGTTGATAAACACACGTGTCATTGGTTTTCTTGTGTAAAAATGTCGCGTTTTCTTACTGCTACGTTCCTTTTATTGGGATATTTTGTGTTGTTTGTGTTCGTGGTGGTAAGTATATTGCTTTACTACCAACCTAAAGGCCCTTCGGGCCAAATAAACGGAAATATTGGGGACAGCGGTCCCGGTATTCCGCCTGAAATTCAAAACTCCTTCGAGTATCCTTCCTGTGATATAAAAACTAATAATGAAAAGAATGCTTCCAAGCGCTCTTCAAATGTCGAACCTGAACCGATAAATGCACCTAAAATAGTAGTCTATCCGGAGAACCCAGCGCCCTCGATCTCGAGCATTTTCATCCACCCTTCATTAGAAACACCATACAAATATAGAACCATACTAATAAATCTATGTATAGAACAGAAGATAAGGGTCCTCATTTAGTACATGTGTCACGCACAGAGACGGATCCTTCAGCAGGATTCGTCCTATAAAAATTGGCGTGTTCCTGTCACAAAATAATGTCTTTGGTATGATTAAAGGTATTGTGAAAAGTGCTGGCAGAAACAAAGTAGCAATTTGACACAGCAGAGAATGCCAACAAATTTTTAGACCATCTGGCACTTACTCAAAACAAACTTATTGCAAGTGTCCCCTCATATAATGTTACACGACTTGGTGTTGTTCGTGGAGTTCCCTGTGAGTGGTCTACGGCCAAACTCGTAGAGGCTGCTCAGTTACAACCTGGCTGTGGTATAATATTAAAAGCTTGTATATTAAATAGGAAAGATCATTCCAAGGGCAATATTCAATGGATCCCCACACAGTCAGTAGTTGTAACTTTTGCTGGTCAATACCAACCTAGTAAACTTTATAGCTATTACACATCTTTAGTTGTAGAAACTTATATGTTACCTACTATTGAATGCCACAATTGTTGTAATTTGGGCACACAAAGTAACAATGTAGGTCAAAACCCAAATGCTACCGATGTTCCCAAAATCATAACGTCACAGCTGTTACGTTATTGAAAATGCTGCTGTATGTCTGTTTTGTGCCGGCAACCACTTCGCCACAAAAAAAAATTGTAATGAACATTCCAGACAAAAATCCATAAAGGTTGTTATGTCTCAACAAAACATATCATATGCAGAAGCCTCTGAGCCAATCCCCAAAACACGTAGGTCATATTTTGATGTTGCTACTGCACTTTTTGCCCCTCCTACTAACTCTTACATGCATGACTCTCAACAACAACCCCAATCTAAAACTTGCTCTCAATTACCTACCCAATCAAGATCTTATAAGAAAACCATCTCCATTCCAATTCGTCCTAAACAAGCATTGGCCAAAGTTTATGATAAACTAACTCATAACCTAATCACATCCACCCCTGTCCTGCCTCCCAATTGGCTCTGCTTTGCAAGCAGCCCATGAAAGAGGTGTCCAATGAGAACCTTGTAGATTTACTTATTGAGGTTCTTAGTAACATAATACTGAAATTTAACTGTAAACCTACCAACGTTGTCCACAAACTGTTACATCTGGCTTATCTTATTGGTCCCCATGATGGATCTGAGGGCCTACCATATGCCCTTAAAACAGTGTGCCTAGTGCGAGTTTTTGAAATGTTTTACTTTACCGCATTTACGTTTAATGACAATGTATGGAGTTATTGTCAGCGCCTCTAGCGGATAACAGAAACAACAAAATTACTCCATACATTTGGATCGTCCAAACGCAAACACGGTAGTAAAGTAAATTCGTGCGAAACTCACACTCAACACACAGGAATGTTTCAATACTGCATCGACTTTTTAAACAACCTTGTTCTATGATAGTTTTACAATACTGTTAGACACGCAATGTAATGTAAATTTAAAAAAAAAATCGTATAGGTGACAGTGCTATTTTTCTACGCGACGTAAGCTGTCATTGTAAACCAAAAATTACAAATAAAAAAACCAAAGAGTTCATCTAAATGTCAATATTTGTTAAATTTTGATTGACGCAAAAGTCAAAATGAAAATTGTTACATTTTCAAATTATTTAAATCAGTTTTATTTTGAGAAAAAATGTTGCCTTGATTTCATTCGCCTCTTTTAATCTACGAAAGCATAACGTTCTCGTTTTATTACCCGCCACATAAAAATTTAGATGATGAGACGGCTACTTCACTTCAAGAAAACATGACATTGATCATTCGTATGCCCTGACCGTTCACTACCGCTTCAATAAAATTGTTGATACTGAAAGGATAAGTTGGTATATATAAGTTTTGTTTAATTGTTCTGCATAGTACGTACTTGAAACTTGCACTCGTGCTCTGTCGCCTCTGTGGTCTAGTGGTCTGGGGTAAGATTCGACTATATTAATATGTGTATATGTGTTCAATTTCAAAAATATAAGCAACGTTGCCCGGGACTAAACATGTATCCAGTTGCCGATAGGCTTGCCATCTGTTACATTGTGAGACTTAGAACTTCCGTTAGTCGTGCAAGAGATCCCACAGACGCGTTACTGACCGCAAGCAATAACTACGCTCTTTTGTTGTAAAGTCCTAGGTTTGGAATGCATTAGGTAATGATACCGTTATAACTGGTTCTACGAAAGTGTAGTAGGTGATAAGAAATGTCTTCAGAATAACAAGGTGCTAAATATCAATCTGATGTGCACACACAAATCTTTTAATTTTGACGCAATGCTCGATGGTGAAACTCAACGGAAGATACTGAGTCCCCCAATGTCTCCAATGAGCGTTCGTTAATTCAATATTATTTTCAGGTCATGGAAAACTCGGGTGTGCAGAGCAACAGAGCAGCAGCATTGTGCTAGACATCATGTTACATTTACAATTATGTATTGCATTATTGAAATGTCTTTGAAAGAAAATAAATAAAATGTGAATAAAATCATTGCTTTTTTTATTATGAGAGTCACATTGAAATTATTAATAACGTGGAATAGCCTGCCTGCTTTTTTCATTTTAAAGCTTGGCTGTATAGATAACTTCTCAGCTTCTTCAGCTTACTGGCAATTAAAAAAAGAAACATAAATGTTAGATGTTGAGTTCAATTCTAGCATACGGTTGAACGCCAATGTTCCCCAGATGGCAGTTCTTTTTTCTTTCTTTCTTTAGGTTTTGGCCTTCACGTTAGTATTTAGCCATTGGTCAAGTCATGGTCAAGTAGAAATTTGCATAAAATTTTATATCAATTTCAATTAATTTTAATTAGTCATCAGTACACATCCCAATAGACGCCGCATATAAGGCAACACGGTTCTGGTAACACATAAGTGTAATTGTTCTAATGTAGCTTATTACTTAAAAAGATATGAACAGTATCGACCAGGTTTGTGACCTGTAAACATTGTCGCGTTATTGTATAAAAAAAAATATTTTTTGATGTAAAATGATGTAAGTTGACTGTTGGTTCAATTAAATGAAAGATACGGTAAAGCAGCCGCACTTCAAATCACCGAAAAGATGGTACAACTTTCCGTAGGTTAATTGAAAATAATAACATTCATAATAAAATTTTGAATTATTTGATGTTTATCGGAGTTCATCATATACTGGTCAGTCATTGTTAGATGCGAGTTTCTATCCCTTTCTTACACATGTGATTTTAAAGCTATCACTTTCGTTTGCCTACAGCTAGTGATGGACTAATGTGCAAATCTATTTTATCGATATTTTTATTTATATATTCCGAATAGGATATCGGTATTGTATGTAGGTATTTATGTATTTTATCGATAAATTTAAGCACTGACAGAAACAATAAAAAACTTCTTACTCTGTGTACTTTTGAGTTGGCCTCTGGATAGTTACTCTTTTTCATGTGAAAAGTCAGCGAACAAGCACACGGCTCTCTTAATGGTAACAAATAATCATGGCCTATAGACACCATTGATGTTACAGGTGCATTGCTGCCCTATGGTCAGAATGTAGGGCCTCTTGTGCAAATCTACTGGCTTCCCTACCCTCCGAATCGGAATGTGACACTGTAATTATAGCGGCCGGAATGGGTAAGGCGGTGGATAACTATCCAGGGAACTGCACACCACTGTATCATTAGTGATCTTGTTGACAATTACCTGTTTTACCTGTGTTCGCCTCTACTTGGTGCCTGGCAGAGGGGCAGGTGATCTATTTTTGTCAGCGGACCCGGACCAACACGATCGAAAACTGAACTTCTGCTACGCTATTTTAAGTGCATTAGTGGTTATCTGGTTGATGTAAATTCAAGACTGGTTCCGATAGGCTATATTAGGGTCAGTATGTCATAAAACTTCCAAAGGACTGGGACAATTTAAAAACTAATTTGTTTATAGTATTTCAACGATATTCTGTAGTTTAGGTGGGAATTACTCGAATTAATAAAAACAATTATGTTTGATAAGTATGTCTTTTATATCAGGTATCCACAAGATCATAAAATAAACAATTCTCATTTGGTTTTAAGAAACCAGACGAGAGAATTGGTTTCCGAATTCCAAACTCCAAATACAGTGAATTAAATCTCAACATTTTGCAGAAGATTGTTTTATACACTTTACACCACTGCTGCTTCAAGACAATGCTAGACATACTGCACAACAGACGGCTTCTTAATTAGAAGAGCATTAATTGGAATGTAAAAAACATGCACCTGAACCTAACTTCAACAGATTATTATTTTTTTCGAAAAATTCAATTGCGATGGGGCAGTCCAAACCACGTCCAAAGATTTTATTGATTCCCGTTCGAATAGTTTTTTAATAGAGGAGTCAATGAATTACCTATGAGATGGCAAATGTGCCTAGGAAACAATGGTTCATACTTTGATTAAATAAAAAGATTACATTAAAAATGTTCGACTTATGTTCCTTCCCTACAAAACGCCAATTACAGATGTGAGGACTTAATATATTCAAGTACGGATATTACTCTCAACCGCAAAAATGTGTGACCTTGAGATGTTGAGTTGCATACCTGCGATGTGACGTTCAATAACAAATGCGATATAATCCGTTACAATGTCGTACTTCACAAAATAAAAGGCATATCGATAAAATATATTGTTCTTATTAAATATGTCTCATCCCTAACCTTACATATCTGTTTATGAATATGACATGTTGTCATTGCAAGGGCCAATAAGAAAGCAGTTCCTCGCTTCCCCGCACCTCAGCTATTTGCCAGAATTGTTTTGAAGCAAAATTATAAAGAATAGGCGTCTATTGGGATGTATGGTCGATGCATCAGTCATAAGTCGTCAGGAGGGAGTTTTGGCGCCATCGAGAGAAAAGATGGTCGAAGTTTTTTTA
>NJDC01000906.1:552718-651226 GCA_002245475.1 Calephelis virginiensis | reverse complement strand
GTGGGACTTTGTCTTCGGCTAGTCGTGGGTGCCCTGGTTTTGCCTCTGCCTACTTAATTTGTGACATGGGTGTGAAGATACTATTTTAAAATTTTGTTATAAGATGAAATACTAACCTCGCAAACCAGGCTCAAACGCTGCTGAGGCTGAAATCAATTAATTTTCACTTGTTAGTAGTGTTTTAACATATTTTAAATTCCATAATTATAGACTTAAGCTTATATTTAATAATATAATTAATATGTAATATCTTAATTAGGCTAATGAAGCAGGCAGTTACACCAGTCGAAAGGGTTTGGGTTCAATCCACAACTTATAAAGTAGTTTGGTCCATTCCCCGACTAATAAAGGTACAAACAAGTACCTAGTAAAGGTATCACAGGTCATAAATCAAAGTCGCTTTCAGTTGTCTGTCCCTACGTAGGAATGTAAAGATAGCTTGAATTTTGAAAAACTTATAAACATTTTTTTAAAATAATCATTTAAATTTTTTGTGAAAGAAGCTATACTAAATTCCTTAAAAAAATCTACAACTGTTTGTATATAGAACGTTTGAACTGCAAAACGAAGAGTCGTAGAAGCTCAAAAATCTTTGTTTAAATTTATGCGCGTAATATATAATATTTAAAATATATACCAGCTACAACCACCAGTCACAAGATTAAAATCTTTTTATGCCATAAAATAAATTAAAAAATAAAAATTTAAAAAAATATTACCACTGGAAACAGCGACTACGGCGACTATCAACAAATATTTCATATCGGTTAAATATTCAATTAATAAATGTGGTTAATATTTTTTGCCGTTTAATTTTTATACTAAATGTTATCATCAAAGATCTCAAGATAACGTACCATACTGCCGCATCACATAAACAATTATGACGTGCTTATGACAACATCATGACAAACACATTTATAACTCCAAAGGTTAAGTAAAGCACACTATAGTGTTCTGTGCACCTGTTTTTTAATCTCAGAGACTAAATTGGACGTAGTTAAGCAGAAAGGATCCAATCCACATGTTACTAGTTTTGAGATAATTGATTTTGAAGTTTATATACAGATTTATAATAATATGTACTGGTCATATTAGTGGGTAAGTATCTAATAATTATACAAATGTCACAGCTTTGTTTATCGGTAGGATCTTACTGAACGAAAGTATTTTAAGCTTTACTACCTCTTTATTATGTTTCACTCATTTTTGGTATTCATGTGGATTGGGTCCTTTCTGCTTAACTACATCCAATTGACATTAGCAATGTTGTAAGTTTTTTGCAATTCATAAATAGTGCCGTGCCATTTTCGGAAAATGTTTACAAAATTGTTTACCGATTTTTTTAAGTTCCACTGGAAAATCGGAATGTGTATATGTATTTAGAACGAAATAATTTGAGATTTTGTAAATTAATGTGCTTCATAATCGTCGGTTAATAAATTTCATTTATTGTATTTTCACAATACCAAATTGATAAGCAAAACATTTTTTTAATATTTTTTTACGAGTATGTACATAATGACTCAGTACAATCCGTACAAATTAACTGTGCACCTGGTGCAAAGACGTCATCCATCATTATCTTTTTTCATTCCTTTACTTATTTTTATGTTAATAATAGACCATTTTGATAACGGTAACAATGATGATATTCCTACTGAACGCTTGCGACGAATGCGGGGCGCTCATTTAAGTCTTTTTTTTGTGTAACAAAATAACAAAATCTACTTTTTTTCATGACAAGCACGCATGTGGCTCTCCTGAAGGTAAGAGATCACCGCAGCGTAAAGACACCTTTTTAATTTGTTGAAAGCGTCGCTGCGTGACGAAGATATTAGGGCAATTGTGCTGTCTACCGGCTACCCTAACCTCCGGACTGGATCATGACATTGTCACTATGGGAGCAGGAATAGGTAAAACGGTGGATCCCTATCCGGGTAAATTGCTGCACAGCAGTCTACCTCCAGTGGTCATAATATTGGTGACGATCCGGTTCACATTTGCTCGCCTCTTATGATCTGCCAGGCATAACGGGAAATGATTTAGTCTGCAAAGGGGACCCGGACCAACATGGCGGAAAATGTAAATGATCAATTTGTGTAATTTGTCCGTACCGGAGAGCTATTTTTTTAATTTAAAAAATAGGTTATTGATAACTTGCACACAATACGCAGAACGGTTGCATTCGAACACCTTGATAGATTGAAGGACGAAATGATAACATAATTTACAACTTAGTAAATTTAAAAAAATCGAATTTAATTTCAATCTGTTCCCGGGTCGGGCAACAAAAAGAAAATTGGGTTTTTCCAAATTTTCTAATAAAAAAAAAAAGGTTGCTCGGGATAGGATATGTGCCCGGTTGGCGATAGGCTTGCCACCTATCACATTGTGGGACTTAGTATCTTCGGCTAGTCGTGGGTGCCCTGGTTGTGCCTCTGCCTACCTCTTCGGGGATATGGGCGTGAAGATACTGTAATTTCAATCTGAGCTCGTCTGATTACACCAAAAACTTAAAATTTTCCTTGATTCCCATTCGATTCCATCGACCACCTCGGAAGTACCTACGCTATCTTTACTAAAAAAAACTATTTCGATGTCCGTTAAAAGTAGCTAATAAATTTAGGATTGAAGTATCAAACAAATTTTGGTTTTTCATTCTTCGAATATCGTTTTGAAAAAATCGGCATTGTAGGACATCACTACAAAAAAAATTCAGGTATCATTTTTGTAAAATTGACATTAGCATCTGTCAATTAGTTAGTTTCTGAGTTTAAAAAACAGGCTATAGACACAAAACTGACCATCTCATCATAGGAAAAGCGCACTGAAAAAAGCCTTGGGTACAGTCTTAAAGCAAAACAATAGTAACAACAAAAATACTGAAAAGTGCGCTAGTAATTTTCAAATTCACTTATCTAAATTGGTAGATTGTTCTGTATCTGTATTAATTTAGTTATGTGAATATTCACTAGTGCATTTTATATCATTATTGAATATAAGACTCATTTATTTTCATCATAATAAGATTAATTATATTATTTTTTTATATTCGAATTTTATATTCATCTTTATTATTTTTTAATTTTAAATTTAAATGATTTAAATCTTTTATTCTCTCACACACACAACACACTATCGGTGTTACGATACTACAACATGTTGTCCGAATATTTTTTTGTGCTTGTTCGCTTTTACTATTGTCATATTGAAATTTGGAGTTGATATTTTTGCAATTTGAAGTAGGTCGACTGATAAATTTACGCAATCCTATTTTAGAGTTTGTTTGGCAACATAGCTTTAATATAATTTGTGTTTATAATCGACTATTTTCTTTAGTTAAGTATCGCTTGCTATTTTAGATTCAAGTATTTCTTGCAATTAGAACTCAGTCTGCTTGTTTCCCTTCTACTTTCCTAAAGAAACTGCAAACATTAAACTTTGCTCCTCATTAATAAATGTGATCTTCTCAAAGTTAAATCTAGAGAGATAGCCATATTATCTTCACGTAACTCAAAGTAGATTGCTTCTCCAGCTTAATACTTAAAAAAAAAAACAACCGATTGCGCAAAACATGATAATAGTACGTATTTTTTCATAATAATATGACATCTTCTTTTTTCAAATAATATGACATCTTCTATATTACTCCGTATTTTAACTTTAAAGTGTCTAATTTTATATAATTTAATTTGGTTATGACGAATCACTGAATGTTTGTTAATGTTTTATAGATTTTTAAAAAATGTTTTTTTAAGTACTACTTTGTAATTATTATTGAATTGTTAATCACTATAGCAACATGTATATAATTTTGTTTTATCTTGTATTTCATTAATGTTAATCACCTAAATTTGTATTGTGAGTCATTCATTATTTTTTTAGTTAAGTCATTTTAACTGTAGGTATTTAATAATTAAATTGTTTTTCAATGCCACTGACCTAATTTTTACATGTATTGTTTACTTACTCATATAAGATTGATGTTATTGCCTATAATTGAGACAACATTTACCAAGTACTTATTTTAACATGTGTTTTATTAATATTTCAGTTTTTGTCTTGTCCGAGTTAAAAAAAGTGTTCTTATCTCTAGGGTTTGAATCTGTGACAAAACATTGGAAGACAACATGCACAATAAATAATTAATCTAAATATAGTAAGAATGACATAATGTTATGAAATAATTAACACAAAAATAATAAATCTATAGGTAGAAATAAAGAACCTAATGGGCAAAAAAAAATATTATGTGTTAATTAATATTCTTTCAAACCGCTTTTTGAAGACAGGCACGGAAGGAATTCAAGAAGAAGTGAATTCCATAAACTTACGGTATGAAAGGTACTTATATAACGAGTTTGAATAACAATGGGAGTAATATACAGAAAAACGAAGTATTTATCATAGATAAATACTATGTAGCCTTGAGGAGGCCTACACAAGAATCTTCTAAAGTAAGAGAGAAAAAAAAATAAAGTATGTCTTTGTAAACAGAATTTATATGGTAACAAAAATTACATGTGAATATTTATATCGACGATACTACAATTACCCGGAGTCGTAGGTCCTGGGAAACCTTATAACTGATATTTTAGAGTAGGTAAAGAGAGAGCGGCCTTAACTCTGGGGATTCTCGGTCCTGGACGCTTCACCCCTCCTGGTGTTCCTTTGTATTGTTCCGGGGTAAACGCTCAACTTAGTGAATCCCGTCAGGCTTCAACTGGAGGGCTTTATTATAGATAGATCTCTTATATGTGCGATAGGTAGGGGTAGTATAGGTAGCCATACCGTAGAACCCTGAAAGTCGAAAGCAGGAGTCAGGGAGAGGTGCCAAAAGGACATCGACGGGAATAGGAGGATCTACATTTGCAGATCTCTCACAATATTCCCGGCGACGTAGTCTTGGAACCAGCCCCCTGAATAACACAGAAGAAAAGTACATAATATATATATACATAGCATTATAAGCTCTTGCGTAGGGATGTCGCCCGGTCTGCTAGAGAGGAAATAGTTTCATACTATAATTAGATAAACATACATTTGAATAAATACATAAATAATTATTCAAATAAATAAATATATATATACATGTATAAGCACAGTAGCAAATTGAATTAATAGAAGTTTCTTACCTAAGGCGGGTGTATGTTGGTTTATTAGCACTTTTGTAAATATATTGGCTAACTGTAGCCTTAAGTGACCAATTATTTATTAATTTAGTAGTTGCCTGTCCGGCAGCGTAAGGACAGTGCACAGGCAAAAGGCAACCTCGCTGGGAAGGTCCCGATAGAATAGATAGGTTCTTATGGAATGTTCTTTATAAGTACCCACAACGTGACACAACTAGAACGACCCGATGAATCACTGGAACATAAGTGAACTGGAACTTATGTTGTTGTGAACATACAGAACATTGAAACGGAAAGAAAGTTTATGAGTATTTATGCGAAGACGGATAGGAATCCATTTGAGTAGTGCTCTAAAGTTGGAGGTTTAGTCATATTTATGAAGACCAAAGATAAAAGGAATACACGAATTTTTGAGCATCTCAAGTGTATTTAAAAAAGTTTCATTGACATCAGGAAGCCATGAGTTAGTATAATAAAGAAAGAGAATTTAGTTTTTATAGCGAGGAAATTTTTAAGAGAATGAAAAGCCAAATAAGTTGTTTTGCTAAGGACATTAGAGTGCCCTCCCAATAAAATATCTGAACTAAAATCAACTCTTAAAATGAAAGAGGGATCTGAGTACCGTTACTGGGGGCAAGCTGGAGTAATCAACGAATTTAAGCATGTATCTTTTCCCATGATGAACGTTTTAGATTTGGGATAATTATAGTAGATGATCCCGGGAGATAACTGCAGCTTAATCATCGTTTAGAGAATGCAAGGCTCCCATCATATCCATAACATTAAAATGACGGCAGTTCATCAGGGTATTAATGAAAATTAGATGAGACCACTGATACGATAACATTCGTTTTAATAAAAAGAGAAAAAAATAAAGGGGATAATACCCATCCTTGGTAGTATTTAACGTCCACGTAGATGGGAACCAAACCAACTTTAAATTGGAGGTGAAAAGTTAATTGCACTAAAGAATAGAATAGAATAGAATAGAATAGAATAGAATAGAATAGAATAGAATAGAATAGAATAGAATAGAATAGAATAGAATAGAATAGAATAGAATAGAATAGAATAGAATATAATATAATAGAATAGAATAGAATAGAATAGAATAGAATAGAATAGAATAGAATAGAATAGAATAGAATAGAATAGAATAGAATAGAATAGAATAGAATATATTTTTATTCATATTCACCTTACAAGAGGCACTTGTGACGAGTCTATATAATACTTAAACTACCACTGGATCGGAACGCGGACACACACTGAGAAGATCCGGCAAGAAACTCAGGGGGCTGTCCTTTTTTTTTCCTTATTCTATACAAATGACATATAATCACTAGTAAGAGATTGGCATGAGGAGCAATTAATCCCAAGCACTCTTATCCGATAAATATTCAGCAACGGTATAGTAACCTTTTTTATACAATTTCACTTTGACACATTTTTTAAATTTATTTAATGGCAGGTCTTTTATAAAATCGGGAAGTTTATTGTAAAAGCGTATACATTGGCCCATGAAAGAATGACTAACTCTGTGGAGACGGGACACATGCACAGCAAGATTGTTTTTATTCCTCGTATTTATATTATGTAAGTATATCACAGTTTCTCTTAAATTAATGTAAATTCTTCTGAACATTTAATAAATTTTCATAGACGACTGGGAAGTAGCAGTTGGAATGTGCTGAATTTCTTTGAATTTTTCTCTAAGGGAAACTCTTGGGCCTAAGTTATAAATTGCACGTGTGGCCCTCTTTTGTCAAACAAATATAGTATTTACATCGACAGAACTCCCCCAGAGAAGAATTCCATATGACATAATGCTATGAAAATAACTAAAATAAACAATCCTAGCAGTGTCAACATCGGTTAACTGTCTCATTTTTTTAACGGCATATGCTGCTGAACTCAGTCTTATTGCGAGCTTTTCAACGTGTAGACCCCATTGCAACTTATCTATTGTGATTCCTAAAAACGTTGTGGAATCAACAAGGTCCAACTTGTTCCCATTAAGTTGCACATTGGTTTCTACTTGCCTCACATTAGGCATTGAAAATGATAAAGGTCCCCAATTACCAACTCGAAAATCAGTGTATGTTATTATCGTGATTAGATTTAAACGCAGAATAATCTACAGATAATAACTAATAAGTAGTAACAGTAGGTAGTTAAATACTCAGGTTGAGAAAACTCCATAGACATCTTTGGTATAATTATAGAGTTAGTTCTTGTACTAGAAATTCTCTTGTTTTCAAAATCTTTGTTTTGCCTTCCACACTACAAACGTAATTGTTACATTTATCTCTGGATTATTTAAGTTTTATTATAAGAAGTTTAAGGTCCCAGACATAAATTTTTGGCGTGGAGATATAAAGACCCCATTGCTTAATACATGATGCCTTCCACTGTTTCATCATAGATTGTAATTTAGGTTTCTGCAAGAAATCTGTACACCTAAAGATAAACCCAACTTTTGTGCACTTCTATTTATTTTCCGCATTTTCAGTAAAAATGTGTACAGTAAAGAAATAAAATAGAAACCAATGAGTTACTTAACAATAAGATTTACTTAACAAAATTAGTAATTTGAAAGTAATCATTTAGGTAAGTATTTAAAGAAATAGATAATATTGTACCCAACACTATACAACTATTAGATAAAAATGTTTAAATATGAATTGAATAATAATACAGATAGTAAATATAATAATAATAATAAAAATAAAAAAAAAACTCCTTGGCTATGGTCGTGACATAACGTGTTTTTATATGTCAAAATTTACTCACAATATTTATTAACAATTTTATTGATTAAATGGCAAATAAGTTAAGAAAGTATATCATATAATACTAAAAAGTGATCACAATTAGAAATATACAAAAATATAAATAATTAAAGGCCCCCGCCTTCAGTGGTGCAGTGCGCCGCATGAAATGGACTTCACCTATTAATGAAAACGTCATGCGAGCGTACTATAGGGCGACAGTATGGGGAACAAATCTCACTGCGTATCGTTCCCGTATGTTGTCTCTGTTCCAGGACCTTGAACCAGGTGTAACCGTTACTGTACAACGACTGTCGGATCAGGTGAGGTTCATTCAACGAAGCCGAGTGTTGGATGATTCCGTGCTTGAACGGCTTCGATCTGAAGTTACTGTTTCAGCGCCTACCGCCGAACGTACACACCCGGTAATCCAATCACCGTCTGTTCCTTCAGTGACAGGATTACTAGGTTGTGTCTATGATGCGGTGGACGTAGAAACTATATAGAGGAGGACTTTGGAAGAGACAATTCTGGAATTTAAAAACATGCCGATAAACGAGATACCGCGACTACCACGTTTTCCTACGCACAGACGTAATATGGCGCTAGTGATGGCTTTAGACTGCATACTTGACCCATACCTATTGTCTTGCCAAGATCTAGCTGATACACATTCAATCCTATATTGTGCGGCTATGGCGGCAAGCCGTGTAGCTCGTGTCAGGTTCCCTGAAACTGACCGAGACATACGGCCTAATGCTACGCCTGCATGCCAAGGTAGGATTTAACGACGTGTCAGCGTAGCTAGAGCCATCATTGGTAAACTTATTTGCTTCAGATCAGGAAACAATTGCCCGAGAGTGATGCGTTATGTGACACAAGCCTTTGCTGGCACAGGTGTTAGAGCATCCAATTATATGTCTTGTGTCACAGAACGCATTGACTATTTGAAGCAAAAAGTGTGTGCGCGGGCAAACTGGCTTCGCCGTTATAAAGAGCGTGTAAACAGGTATCACCAGAATCGTCTATTTCAAAGTGACCAAAAAAAGGTATATAGGAGTTGCGAGGAATCCACTACTGGTGTTTGTGATGGGCAGGTACCGAATATGAACGAAATGTATACGTTTTGGAAAAGTATTTGGTCCGTGCCCGTTACTCATGTTAGTGCTGAGTGGATGAGCATTGTTGAGCGCTCGTGTGAATTATTGCAACCAATGACAGCTGTGACTATTGAAATTGATGACATAACGGATGCAGTCCGTCGGGCGCATAATTGGAAAAGTCCGGGACCAGACGGACTGCATAATTTTTGGCTGAAATGGTTGCATTCTTCACACGCACGCTTAGCTGCTCAATTCCAAGACGCCATCGAATCTCGATCTCTCCCATCTTTTATGACTACAGGAATCACCTTTTTGCTCCATAAATCAGGTAGTACCACGGATTTTAGGATCCGTGGAACTTTAGACCCATCACATGCCTACCTACACTGTATAAATTACTTACATCCATTTTGACCGCAAAATTAAATAAGCATTTTTATGTAAATAATGTTTTAGATCCTGCTCAAAATGGATGTAGGGTTGGGTCTCGTGGTACTAAGGAGCTACTCCTCATTGACATGGCTATTAACCAACAGGTTCGCAGAAACCGTAAGGGCCTTTCCACCGCCTGGATTGACTATAAAAAGGCTTACGATTCGGTACCGCATACGTTGCAACGAGTGTTGGAACTGTACAAAGTTGATGCAGTTCTAAGCTCGTTTCTGGTTTCATGTATGCGGCACGGGACCACGGCTCTTTATCTTCCAGGAGGTGGAAGGAGTCTTTACACTTCCGAACCCATAAGGATTGAGCGGGGCATCCTCCAGGGTGACAGTTTGAGTCCATTGTGGTTTTATCTGGCTTTAAATCCTTTGAGTACATTGCTAAGGGATTTAAAGCAACCTAGCTTTCGATTGCGTAGTGAGACTATTTGTCATCTTTTGTACATGGATGATCTCAAGATGTTTGCATCAAATAAACCAGACTTGTTGTCACTACTTAATGTACCTAACACATACATTTAGTAGTGACATTAGGATGGAGTTTGGCGTAGATAAATGTGCGGTTGTACATGTGCAGAGGGGGAAGGTTGTACATAGCGACTATTTACAACTTTCAGAGACAATATCTCTCAGATCTCTCTCCGAAACCGAAACTTACAAATATCTTGGTATGCCAGAGGGTCTAGGTATACTGGATCGGGACGTTAAACAGCTGGTGATGGAACGTTTCTTTGGTCGCTTGACAAAAGTGTTGAAAAGCCTTTTGTCAGGGGGTAATAAGGTGCGCGCTTTGGATGGACTCAGACAGAGCTGGATACCTTGGACCTAAGAGTCCGACAACATATCGCATGCATCATCCAGTGATGAGATTGTATATTCCTCGGAAATCTGGAGGACGTGGCTTCCTTAATGCCAAAAACCTCCATAACCGTGAAGTATATAATCTTAGAGAATACTTTCTACATATTGAGTGTGAAATGCATCGTGATGTAGTGTCAGTGGATAATGGACTGACTCCGCTCTCCTTAGGTAAAGAGAACTCGCATAAACCGGTGGTACTTAGCAGTCAGGATCGCTTGGACGTATGGAAGAACAAAGAACTACATGGTCGATTTTATCAGGTACTTTATGGGCCTGATGTCGATACACAAGCATACATGTCTTGGTTACGATTCGGTGATCTCTTTGGTGAAACCGAAGGTTTTGCTTGTGCAATTGCAGACGAGGTTGTGAAGACGAATAACTATCGGAAATACATCATGAGGGATGGTACAGTTGACATATGTCGAGCGTGCCATCGTCCTGGTGAGTCCATTAGACATATTATTTCACATATCCAAAAAATTGGAAAAACTCAATTTTCTTTTTGTTGCCCGACCCGGGACCTCACGCAGTCAAGTCCAACAACTGAACCGCTAGACCACAGAGGCGATCTGTAATGAGATTGTATATTCCTCGGAATCTGGAGGACGTGGCTTCCTTAATGCCAAAAAATAAAAAAAAAACAGTATTAGAGAATACTTCCTAAACGTTAAATGTGAAATGCATCGTGATGTTGTTTCAGTAGATAATGGACTGACCCCGCTCTCCTTAGGTAAAGAGAAGATTTTATCAGGTTCTTTATGGGCCTGATGTCGATGCACTGGCGTCCACGTCTCTTTGGTGAAACCGAAGGTTTTACTTGTGAAATTGCCGACGAGGATGTCAAGGCGAATAACTATCGGAAATACATCATGAGGGACGGCACGGTTGACATATGTCGAGCGTGCCATCGTCCTGGTGAGTCTATTAGACATGTAATTTCCGGTTGATCCTATCTTGCTAACGGCGAATACTTGCACAGACATAACCAAGTATCCAAGATTATCCATCAACAACTTGCTCTTCTATATGGACTTGTGGGTTTTGAATTACCTTATTACAAGTATACGCGGAGCCAGTTATTGAGAATAGTCATGCGAAGCTCTACTGGGACCGATCTGTCATCACGGACAGGACTATTGTCGCCAAAATGACTGACATCGTGCTGGTAGATTGGTTAGAGCGCCGGGCTTTTTTTGTAGATATCCCTGTTCCATGTGACATTAACCTCGCGAAAGCTGAGAAGGAACAAATGATAAAATACATCGCCTTAGTGCACGAGGTTACTGACATGTGGGATATTGACTCAACAATCATTGTTCCGATTGTCATGTTTGTAAGCGGTCTAATGGCAAAGAGTCTCAACCAACATCTTAAGAGATTCGCACTGCAACCCTGAGTTAAGGGCCGAATTCAGATGACAGCACGATGGCAGTAATTTTGGGGACTGCCCGCATTGAGCGGAGATAGAGATTGTCTAAGCTGAAATGACGCGCCCTACCTTCGTATTTACGCACACAAGCAAATTTCAAATATGGACGCAATACAGCTAAACATGCAATCGTAATTGGTCGTTCAGTTGCCGGTTAGTCTCAAACGTAGGAGCACGCATCGTTCGATCTCAAAAGTACCGTCAGCATGTCGACAAAAAAACATCTTCGGAGCCAGGTAAATAAAATATTTCTTAAAAAAAATAATTGATTTTTAACATGTAAAATTACGTTACGTGAGACTTTTTATTTATTTTACCAAATGATGTAAGACTGAATTATTCTTTTATTGCGATATACTGAATTGAAAAATAAATGTTATTGATTTTTTACAGGCAAAAGAAATTATTGCAAAAGTATACCACCGAATGAAATTTGAAGCGGAAAATGGAGTAGAAAAACTTACTGATGCTAGGTGGCGAACTGCCCAAGCCGTTGGTGTTAGTGAATCCACGATTACACGAATTTTAAAAGAAGAAAAACAAGCTGGAACATCAAAGGATGTATCGCAGAAAATTTTTAAATCTCCCTCAAAACCAAAAAGGGCGCGTCCTAAGTCAAAGCTGGAAGATTTTGATATAGGTGTGCTTCGAAGAACAATAGCTTCATTCCATATAGAATTTAACGAAGTAACAACATTAAGAAAGCTTAAACAGGTATTAAAAGAAAGAATTGGCTTTACTGGTTGTATAGAAACACTGCGCACTATTTTGAAGGAATCAGGCTATGAGTGGTCAAAAATAGATGACAACCGTAAAGCTCTAGTTGAAAAGCACGACATACAAATGCTGCGGTTCCAATATTTGAGGCGATTAAAAAAATACCGTGATGATGGCCGATATATCGTTTTCACGGATGAAAGTTACGTGCACACAACACATATTCAAAATATGTGCTGGAAACTAGCGAAAGGAGTATCACCACTACAAAAAAAATCTAAAGGTATGCGGGTCATTATTGTTCATGCTGGTGGGTGTGAAGGATTTATCCCAAATGCTAGCTTAGTGTATAAAGCAAAGTCAACAAGTGGAGATTATCACGACAACATGAATCTGGATAATTATAAAAAGTGGCTTAGCACACAATTGCTGCCCAATCTCCCAGAAAACTCTGTCATTGTTGTGGATAACGCTTCTTACCACAATGCTTTATTAGAAAAAGCGCCAAATTCGAACTCTAACAAGAATGAAATGCAATCATGGCTTGCCGAAAAAAATATTCCATTTGACGAAACCATGAAAAAAATACAGCTTTACGATTTAATTTTAAAAAATAAAGATAAATTCAAAAGATTTGTTATCGATGAACTGATTGAATCGAAAGGGTTCGAAATTTTACGATTACCCCCTTACCACCCGGAACTTAATCCCATTGAAAAAATATGGGGGATATTAAAAAACTACGTGGCTAGTAAAAACGTTGCACAAAATTTAACATCCATCATGGCACTAATAAATGAACGACTTAAAATGATTGATCGTACAATGTGGGCAAACACGTGTCGGCATGTTGAAGACATAGAAAAACAATATTCGCAATACTTTGATATGGATAATGAGTTTATTATTAATGTTAATGACTCTGATTCAGACGAAAGCGACTCTGTTGAGATGAGTGAATAGTGATTCTTTTAGAACTATACACATATTATGCTTTAATCTATCATACCTGTAATTATATATAATTGTATTGTAAATAAATAATTCACAAATTATTATTTTGTTTTAATATGCCTATACTGGAACCCATAATTCAATTAATAATTATGTTCTAATTACCGTGAATTCGAAATCTATTAAAATAAAGCATTACATTAAAATACGTAAACAAATTATTTCGCTTTAGTTTTAGAATTTCTTTGTAGACCATACTTGCTAAGAACCATTGTTCTCGGATTTGTTGCCCAACTAGTTTAGTTGGTCTTAAGCGTGCGAGTGGAGAGGACGTTTTGTTTCATACAATATGCCCGCGCTGCTCCATAGAGCGAGCGTGGTCGAAATTAACGCCCGACTAGTCGACCGTCTTGTACACGTGCAGATCGTAGTTAACTGAACAATCGACGCTCCCACACAGATGAAGTGTCGTCATTAATATTTACACTCACACATCTAAATAAACTAATTAAGTAGTGGGGCGCGTCATTTCAGCTTGGACAAGCTGTACCTCACTTTGTCGCTCTGACCACTGAGGGTGACCGATGACGGCGAGAGTGAGGCGCAGAATGTTGACACTGGGAATTTTCTTCTTGTTCTTGAGCGTTCCCAGCAGCTTTCCTGGAGGACCGACCGCGAATGAATTCCCGAATCCCGGTCCCGGTATTTATACGATTTCGGGAACGGGATTATGGAACATTCCATACCTCACCCCCGGGACCATACTTTATTGAATTTCTTTATTAAAATACATAAATATTATGTTCAGACATATTACAAACCTATTTTTTGGTCTAGATCCATCCTGACATGCTTAGTTGTGTGTGTGCACATTACAGTTGTTACCTTACCCCTAACAACATAATATCCTAATTTTACTACATTCGGGTAAATGAAACACCAAAAATTTTACACTTTATTACCAAACTTAAACTAAGCCAATTTTTTGGCTAGTTACATGACTTACATGGTTCGTACTACGATAAGACGGTCTAGTTTTGTTCATTTTACTATTTTACATATAAATCTAGACAATAGAACACATTTTGAACATAAATTTGACACAAATTAACATTGCAAAATTACATACACAAAAACGCTATAAAACAATGTAAAACCTATTCCAAAACATCATTTTCTAAGTCAAAATAACTATACAAACCAAACTAGAGTATATAGGATCATAATTATATACAAAATCTCGTTATTTACTTGAAATGAAATTACTAAGATATCAACATTTACATGAAGTCAAAGTATCCGTAAGGTATCGACGCGTGCCATCCTTTGGGTCGGGTCACTCTCGTCGATGTTGTCTATTGTTCTCTATGGTCGTCTTGCACAAACTTTATTATATACACAACTTATATGACCATAAAAGCTTGTCGCGCGATTTTCTTAAGTAAATAAACTTGTAACTTGTTAGGTGTAACCTTATTGATTTTTGTAAAATCTGTTGAGTTTAAATTAATAAAATTTTAATTTAATTAAATATTGATCAGCGCGACAAGTTTTTATGGTTTTAATATTAAAAAAATTAAAGCATTTAAATAAAAGCTTGTTCTAGAAAAGTTTTTTTTTATTTTAATTTATTTTGTACATTTTAGTTATCGCTGGTATACTGGCTGGCGTTTCTTAGTCTATTCATCTCACTCCAGGCATAACTGTTGCAAGGTCGTTTACCGATTAATTTCGAACAATTCCTTTCTTCAACAAGGAGACCTTCTGTCTTATCATCTTACCCTACTTGTCGAGCATTCCAGAGCTCCGTTTTTTTATGACATTGAAAGGCAAACAAGCAGACGGATTTCCTGTTGGTAAGAAATTCACGCCACTTTTATGTGTTGCCAACCTCAGGCCGAGATGTAAGGCCTCTAACATAAGTAAGTTTACCAGCTACCTTAAACACCGAACCGGAACACGTCAACGGCAAGTGCTGACGTTATGGCGTTAAGAATAGGTACCAACCAAGGTAGTGACAATCAGGGCGTGTCACTGTGAAAATCTTCCACCTAGTTAGATGGCAGTGTGTTAGTAACGGTAAGCCTGTCCTCGCCTGTTGCGAGCTGCCTGGCGCAGTTTTGTGTCACTTAAGCCAAACTTCATACTAGTTCGGGTTTGCTATATATCTATGGAAGACCCACCTCTTATTACGTAGTATTTATATACTTTTTGGTAACTATTCTGCCCAGGGCCGTCTTAGACTATACTGGGGCCCTTGGGCACACAAAACCATGGGGCCCTTTTGGAATGTAAAACTTTACAATTTTTCCCCTATGATCTGCTTTATTATGTGCAATACTATATATTATAAAATAGTATATCATTAATAATATTAGTATGCTGCTATTTTCGATGATTACGATAATAGTTTCTTTTAAATTTCTGTTAAGCAAATTCTTCTACTAAATCCTTAAACTCAATGTTCTGAAGAATATCACCTATTACTTTCTATACTTATAATTGACAAAATTACTTAGTCGTTAAAAAAAACTTAGTGGAAAAGTTTCTTCTAATTACTCAGATTTTAGCAAGTAATGTAAGGCTGAGATATTTAAATCCGCTGATGATTCTGTGATATCTCAATCGCAACTAAAATAAAAACATTCGATTTTAAGCTCATTTGCAGTAATGTCTTCATGACGAAATTCCGCAAATTCTTTCATTTTTTGGCCAATTCATCAGAATTAATTGTTGTTAATTGACAAAGAAAACTAAATCAACTGTCAATTTCTTGGTATGCTGTCGCAATTGTTATCTAGCGGTAAGGTGTCGGACTTGACTTCTTGAAGTCCAACACAAGAACTTAGAAAGTATATCGTTTCAATTTTCTAATAAATATAATTATAATAAACTAGCTGTGCCCGTGACTTCATCCGCGTGGAATAATTGTTTTGGGCATCATTTAAAAGAGAGACAAATACTGTTGCGGACATTTTTTAGATCATTTCAAGAGAAATAATTATTTTATACATATATTTTTGCTATCTTGAACCGTTTTCGCAGCGCATGCAACGGAAGCCCTCAAGCATGAATAGTTTTCCCCGTTTTTTAACATTTTCCGTTATTTCTTCGCTCTTAATAGTTGCAGCGTGATGTTATATAGCCTAAAGCCTTCCTCGATAAATGGTCTATTCAACACAAAAAGAATTTTGCAGTTCGAACCAGTAGTTCCTGAGATTAGCGCGTTCAAACTAACAAACTCTTTACTTTTATATATTAGTATACCTAGATGTAAGGTTGGCAGTAGGTTTGCCACCTATCATACTGTGGGACATAATATCATCGGCTAGTCGTGGGTGCCCTGAACCAAAATATTTTGAGGTTAAATCATAAATGTGTGAAAAACTTCTCAGGAGGCCTCTTAGGGCCCCCTGAGTATGGGGGCCCTGGGCACAGGCCCCACGTGCCCTTATAGTAAAGACGCTATTGATTTCTGCCATCTTGGATGGTCCGCCATATTGGATTTAGAATTACTTTTTTATTTTATTTTACAATATTGGAAGGCAAACAAGCAGACGGATTTCCTGATGACACCAAAGGGTTAGTGATGCGTTGCCAACCTGAGAAAGGGATGTAAGGCCTCGAGCAAAAGTAAGTTTACCGGCTACCTTATCCTCCAAACCGGAACACGTCATGACGTTATGGCAGCAGGAATAATCACATTATTTTTCGAGCTGCTCTAAACGAGTCCTTTCAATTGATACCCATATCGTAGAAGTGTATTAAAATAACTATTTTGCCATCTTGGGTGATCAACCATATTGGATTAGAACGATATCACATTGATTTTTGATTTGCTCTCAAAGTGTTTTTTCATTTGATACCCATATTGTAGAAGTGCATAAAATAACCATTTCGCCATCTTAAGTAGTCTACCATATTGGAATGAGAATGACGTCACAGTATTTTTCGAGTTGGTCTCAATGAGCTCTCTTGATGATTGATTGTAGAATCCACAAAATAATTATTCCGCCGTATTAAGTAGTATCCACTATATTGGATTGAGAATAACGTCACATTATTTTTCGTATGGGTCTCAAAATCTCTTTTAATTGATACCCATCTTGTAGAAGTGCAATAAAAATAACTATTCCGCCATCTTGGATTTTGAATGACATCACGTATTTTATAGTGTATTGTCATCCAAACCAAACGTGTAAACAAAATTTCAGCTCAATCAATTGAAGATATTTGCTTCAAAATTAAGTTCAAAGATTCCACTCGAACTAACATTGCAAGTTAAATAAAAGCTTTAAAAATAGAAACTGACACAATGTATAAATGAAAGAAGAAACAAAAACTAGAAAACTATGCTAATTTTTAATACAACAATACAGGTGTGCGTTACCCCAGCAAGAAAGTAGCACCTAGAGTGATATGAGTGGGACACATAATTAGTGCTTAATCTGCTGTAAATGTGCGCCGAATAAAAAAATTGAGCATGTTGTCGTTTTGGAAATAAACGGAAAAAAATCTTCCTGCTGGGGTATCGTTGCTCCAGCAAGAAAAATCTAAACTTAATTATCGGAGAGTTAAAAATTCCGCATGAGCAGAAAGCTTATATTTGTGCGAATTTGTGCGCTAAAAACAAAATTTGTGCGTCTTCAGGTTTTCGAGATATTTGGGTTTCCTGTTGTGGTAACGTTTTGCAGAATCGCGTATCTCAAAGACATGTGCGCCTGAAGAAAGATATGTGTGCCTGTAGAATAAACACGCACAAATAGTTTTTAATTTGTGCGTATCTGTGACAAAATTAGATTTAAAAAAAATATTTATAGTTTTCAAGTAATCGCGGTGTTTCCAAAAATAAAAAAGAATCATAGCGCTTAAATAAGAAAATATATAAGGTTTTTATCAGGCTAACATTTTCATTTTCTTAATTGTTGTGATTCGTAAAGTAATCATCAGCTCACAGAAATAAAACCTAAATGTAAATATTCGAAAACAAGACGTCCCTTTAAGTTATTTGTACCTAGTATAATTTCAAATCACAAATCAGTTTCCATTCAAAAACTAAGATTGATATCGATTACAAAACTTTATACTGCACACTCAATGTACCCAAGGTTAATTATGTTATCGAAGTTATAGAATTATAACCAGATATTGCTCAAGGAAATTTCAAATGTAGGCACAATGCAGAAATTAATATCAGATATTTATGTCCTAGTCTTAAATGTTAACGAAATTAATGTCTAACATTTATGTCGTTTAGCTTTAAAACATAAATAGTAAAATAGCATAGTCACAGAACATCACAGAGTCATAAGTTATTAACATTGTTATTTAGTTAGTTAACAATAGTAACATTTGTACTTTTTGTACAAATGTAACCTACTATACTACGGCCGTTCAGAGAATACGTTTCTGACACATCGCGATTGAGCTGACGACATAACTTTGTAATGGCGTTGCAGTTACGATAAAAATTTTATTGCTGGTTGTTTACCGTTTTAACAATTGATGACCATTAAAACAATATTATTGTTCCAAACTGAGTGTCAAATAAAGTGGTAAACAATAGTTTTCTAAATTTAAACTGCGCTATTACAAGGTTATGTCAGCGATTTATATTTGTAGTGCTGTGCTAACAATAACAGGCAATAATAGTATCGTAATCTGTTCTTATACAGTCATACTTTATAAAATAATATATTTTAAAAGAATTTGAAAATAATGGACTATATGATAACTTTTATTAACTATAAAAATAAAACTATGACCAAACCGAACGCTCAAAAGAAAGTAGCATTTTTATATTTAGGTTGAAAATGGTAACCCCAAATGGCGTTATTAGCATTTGTATACTTAGATTAAAAACGGTAACCCCAAATGGCGTCATGGGCCGCCATTTTGTGACGCTAAAACAGTCGTCTGTTGTCGTTTCGTGCGTATAGATCACGTTCTTCAAGTGTTTTCAACCTGTTTTTATTTGATTACCCGGCTTTCGTTTAATTGACTGTTTCCGCTTTTCAAACTGACATCGGCGCTAAATCGGACTTCGATTGTGTTTTTGTGACTTTTGGCAAAATGGTGGACCCCTGGTACTAGTCGAACAAGTACAAGAACGCGTCTCTCAGGCGCTTGGAGTTAGCGAACGAACGATAACAAATGTTAATAAAGAAAAGTTCGGCTCTACTGGCATGGAATATAATATTTTACGTACTCCGAAGAAGAAACGCAGAACTATTGGTTTTTCGTATAAAAAAACAGAAAAAGAAAAATTTTATTAGAACGATACGACATAATTTTAAAACGGATAAGTTTTTTGAGAGAAGCAAAAAAAATGATTACTGGGATAATGTGTTCATTGACAAGACATGGCTAAACGCCAACACACGGTTTCCCGTTCGTGGACGGATGATACACAAGCGTCGACGTCGAAAGTACCAATGGGTAAGGGGGCCCGTCTGATAATATGCCACGCAGGTTCTGCAAAATACGGCTTTGTGGAGAACGTGTTACTGGCATTTCAATCAAAAACCACAAATGACTATCACGAGGAAATGAATGCCACTACATTTAAAGAGTGGTTCCAGAACGTGCTTTTGCCCAGCCTATCAGAGCCTTCTGTAATATTCATGGATAATGCCTCCTATCACTCGGTTCAGATACAGAAACCATCTACCCAAGCTAATAAAAAAGAAGATATGGTGGCTTGGTTACAAGCAAAAGGCATTGACGCAAATATGCAGATGCTAAAAGCAGAGCTAATTAAATTAGTTAAAGAAAATAAAGCGGCAAATGTGCGATACGAAATCGATGAACTGGCTCTGGAGTATGGTCCACGCGTTCTAAGAATTCCATCGTATCCTTGCCAATAAAACGCGATTGAGCTAATCTGGGTTCAAATAAAAAGTTACGTCGCTCGCCAGAATACTTCCCCACCATTCAGCACGAAAAAGATGATGACCCTTTTAAAAGAAGCCTGCGGGAAAGTAAGCAGATTACAGAGATCGGCGCTCTAACTAGAGTTGCAGTACGATTAGTAGGAGACTCTACATTAAACAGTCTGTTCAAAGTTCCAGTCAACAGTGACAAAATGTAGAGTTTGTTTACAAGAAAGTCTTTCCTGCTCCAGTGCCCCACACTTTTACAATCAAATATTATAATTAAAAGAACACAGTTTACACTTCAGCCCAGAAATAGAGGCAACTTGAAAGACCCGTAATTTATTTTTGACTTACGTGCACCTTTAAAAGCGTGTTTTTTTAGAGTTTTTTCAAACTATTAATTTATAACGATTAAGGTAAGGTGTTATTTGCTCTTTTTTTGGTAACCTGAATTCTGAAGTAACAACACAACATAAGCGTTTTGGACTCTTCTGGACTTATATGGCTTGTAAAGTTTTGACAAGGATCTTTGGACCATATACCGCACAGCAATAGTTAAAAGGCGCAAGATTCAATGAATCACACAAAAGGACTTTAACGTCCTCCGATAAATAATTATGAATCCTATGTAATTCTTTCAACTTATAGAAGGCAGTTTTTCTTTACACGTGATTTATATTGCATCTCACTATATATTGTGACACCTAAATACTTTGCTTCTGTTACTATTTGTATATTTTTACCATTTATCGAGAGTTTAGCGTTCTTGCTTTTTTGTTCCTAAAATAACCATTTTCGACTTATCAGGATTTTAGTAAATGAATCATTCAGATAGTAACTGAACCATTTACATTTATCGTTGGCAAATCCAAAGTCTAAAAGCGTCTTTAATGTAGTGTCAGGGCATAAACAATCAAAGGCGCGTGAATAGTCGAGAAGGACAAGAATTGTAGTCTGCCCTATGTCCGATGCCAAGATAATGTCAGTCTGTGTCTGTTTCAATTCCATACGCTTTTTGAAATCCCGACTGATGTTTGGGTATAAAGTTTTGAAAGTTTGAATATTTTTCAACCTGCTGTTAGACTACTCGTTCCAGAACTTTTGACAATAGGGGCAAGATAGACATTGGTCTTATATATTTTATTTGATTTATCGAAGTAGCCTTTGGTATGGGCTTTACCAAAGCAGTTTTCCAAATATGTGGAAAGGTATTCGATGTAGTGGCCCT
This sequence comes from Calephelis virginiensis, assembly GCA_002245475.1. NCBI lineage: Eukaryota > Metazoa > Arthropoda > Insecta > Lepidoptera > Riodinidae > Calephelis > Calephelis virginiensis. The sequence continues at coordinate 629,707 of NJDC01000906.1, read as the reverse complement.
TCTCCAAAAAGGCTTCGTATTAATGTAATTTAGTAATCTGGCTATTTTACCCTCCAGACTGGAACATAACACTGTCACTATGGCGGCAGGCATAGATCCCTATCCAGGTAAGTTGCTACTTCCTGCACAGCATTCTACCACCAGTGATTTTGTTAGTTCCCTTGGGCAGATCCCGTTTTGCCTATGCCCACCTCTTACGAGCTACTAGGTAGGACGGCAAATGATATATTCTACACAGAGGACCCGGACCAACACGTGGGAAAAAATAAAACTGAATTATAACTATACAAGTATTTCTATGTAGGGGAAAGTATTGGACGGTCCAATACTTTTTACAATTTAACAAGCGGTCCAATTTGGACCGCTTGTTAAATTGGATCACCTCTGAAAACCTGTTTCGTAGTAATTTGATTTGAAAAGTGGCAACACTTAATTATGTGCCACTAACTTCATTGTGCATCGGCCATTTTGATTTCGGCAGAAAAACAAACGTATTGTTTCCGTTAACATTAACCTTTCTTTCAGATTTTGACTGTAATTTTAAGTGAGTGATCTGTGCTAACAACGTAACTAAGTGAAAGTTAAGCTGTAAGAGCTTATATATTTTTTATATATTCGTAATGTTTCTACGAATAACTGGATAAACAATTCAGCGGCTATGATAGGTTATGTTTTTGTTTTGACTTTATTTCTTCAAAATTATACAGTTCGATAAAATGGACCGCATGTAATTTGATAAAATGAACCGGTCCAACTAACGGAACTAATTTTTTTTACAATTTATTCACTAACAACTACAAGAAAATTACAAGCAAACATTATAACAAAGTTCCTGTTAAATTTCTTTTCTTTATATAGATGACCGAGAAAAAATATTAAAATCAGAGTCAAGTGAACAATCTTCAGACGAAGAAGCCACACTTATGGATGATTCAGACAGTTGCTTCTCTGAAAATTCTAATAATGAGTGTGCTATTCTGGTCATGGCGGAATCACTGGAAGACTTGAGCAAGATGCTCGGTGACCTCGATAGAGTTTCCCAACAGGTGGGTCTTAGGATAAACTTGGACAAGACGAAAGTCATGTTGCGCAGTTCACGTTAGAAACTCAATTCTTGAAGTTGCTGATCAGTATGTATACCTAGGTCAAACTCTTCAGTTAGGGCCATAACTCACAGGGACGCCATTGCGACGTGGCCAGCGACGTTTCCATGGTTAGGTCTAGCGTTTCTGCGTTGCAAAGCATCGCCATTCGGTCGCCAAGTGCATTAGTCGTCATACATCTCAATACGAACTATTTGGCAACGTCGCTGGCTACGTCGCCATGGCGTCTCGGTGAGTTATGGCCCTTAGGTAAATACAACTTCAAGAAAGAGGTCGACCGTCGAATCCAATTTGGATGGGCAGCATTCGGGAAGTCAAAAAGGTATCTTCTTGTCCAAATTACTGCAAAGCCTAAAGTCGAAAGCCTTCGACCAGTGTGTGTTACCGGTGATGACATATGGAAGTTAGACTAGGCCGTTAAATATGGGAGGCCACACTACGACATATTAAAAAAGCTCAGAGTCGCTCAACGTGCTATGGAGAGTGCTATGCTCAACAGACATAGTGCAGAAAGTCAGCAAGCTCAAGCGGCAATGGGCAGGCCACAATGCTTGCAGAACCGACAACCGCTGGGGAAGAAAGGTTCTCGAGTGGCGGCCCCGCACCCTAGGACGTAGTGTTGGACGACCTCCCTCTGAGTGGACTGATGATCTGGTCGAAGTCGCTGGGAGCCGCTGGTTACAAGCGGCTGGTGACCGTGACTTGTGGTGCTCTTTGGGTGAGGCCTATGTCCTCCGGCTGATGATGATGATGATGAGTGTGCTACATGTATATTAGATTACCGGGATAAAAAAAGGCCCAAAATTTGACTAGGCAAAGTATGTGCGATGCAATAAATGGAATCATGAGACTTGGATTACCAATCCTGATATTTGCGATGATTGTTTTTCGTGGGTATTTGCCTACAAATTTAGATAAAAAGTCTGATTTCGATTCCTAGACATTTATTCTAGACTTTACATTTATTTCTAGATTGAATCTATTATTTTTGAATAAAAAGTTTAAGTTTGTTATTTTTTTGTTTGATTTAGTCTTAAGTCCAATTTAGCAACTCTATGGTCCAATTAACCATACTAGTTTAGTAAATTGGAACAAAACTCCGATTTTGTGTTAGGTTGATTTTTAAAGCCAATTAAATGGAGTTTCATCTATATTTGATATTTTCCATCGTCGGCGCTTGGTAAAACTACTTAAGTAGTTTAAGTTCTAGCCCTGATGATGCTGTCATAAGCGAAACCGGTAGGCTATTTATAAAATAACAAATTATAAGTGATACGTAAAACAGTATAAATGTTCCTTCATTAAAAATATGGAGTTTCATGTGATGTAAAAATGTTTTTAAAATAATTATTAATATGCGAAAAAACGCATTTGAAAAAAAGTGGTCCACATAAACCGACTTTCCCCTATCTGTTTCGGTAGCGTAAGTTTCAACTAGTCGAGCGTGGTGTTTTTTTCTAATTTGAAATCGTTAAATGTTTTAAATAAATAATAAATAAATTAAAAGCAAAACAATATTTTTAGAAAAAGCTTTTATTTAAAGGCTCTAAAAAGAAGAAAATATTTTTTTTCTTTAAAAATAATATCTATGAACTTACAACCTCATTATACACAACTTATATGAGCACAAAAAAATATTCGGTTCGTGATGACCCTTGAAATCAACTTGTAAGCGTGACTCAGAAGTGAGATGGGTCTGTAATTTTTCAATAACGTTTTTTCACCTTTCTTGAAAAAGAGAACGACCACACTCCTGGTCCACGCTTCTGAAACACTACCTTCGAGGATGACGGAATTAAACAGCTTCTGGAGGACCTTAAGTACTGGCATTCCACCCGCTCTCAGTAGCTCAGCAGTAATTCCATCGTCCACCAGCGCCTTACTGTTCTTCAGTTGTTTCATGGCCATTCGAATCTCGGACAGGCTGACGCCCGGGATATCTTCGGTGTAATGTCGGGTGAGTTTGGCTCTAGGGTCTTTAGCCAAACTAAGAACGGGCCGTGTTGAATTGTACAGCTGTCCATAGAACTTCAGAATCAGAATCAGAAAAAAACTTTATTCACTTGAACCATAAATGTGGTATTTGTGCGCGTCCACATTTTTCTTAAACTACCACCGGATCGGAACGTGGCCACACACTGAGAAGATTCGGACATAGAAACTCAGCGGGCTTGTCTTTTTTTCAATAATAATATTATAATAAAAAATAGTAAATATATATGTACAATATAAACTAGATTAAAAATATAAATTACAATCTTACTTTAACTTAAATAAAAGGTACAACAAATCATATTACAAATTGCAGTGGGAAATTGAAACCTCTATTCCCAAGCATGTTCATGTTCCAAATACTCTTAGACTGTTTAATAGCCTTTTTCACATAAATTTTGCTTTGATAAAACCAAAAAATTTGCTTTGATACATTTTTTAAACTTGTTTAAAGGTTTTGGTTGATGATGTAGTGCTGGAACAAGTGAATGAAATTGTATATCTTGGTTGTGCTTTTAGCAGGGATGGAAGGTACACCGCGGATGTAGAGAGGAGAGTGAGTGCAGGGAATAGTGTGAATGGAGCGTTGGGTAAGCTATTCCAAAGCGAGGTTTTAAGTCAAAAAGCTAGACTCGCTTTGCATAATTCTGTGCTTATTCCAACGTTACTGTATGGAAGCGAGAGTTCGGTATGTCAGAAAGAGCATGAAAGTAGGATAAATGCGGTCGAAATGAGAGCACTACGGAAAATCTGTGGTGTAACGCTCGCTGACCGCATTCGTAACAGTGAGATCCGAGAAAGAGTGGGATTGAAAGAAAGTGTTGGTATTAAAATGCGAAAGGGCATGCTCCGCTAGTTCGGTCATGTGGAAAGAATGACAGATGAAAGATTGACAAAGCAGATATACAATGCGAATGTGGATGGATGTAGGTACCCGGGGAGACCAAGGCTGACATTTCACGATCAGATCAATCGGATACTATCCGAGGGTGGTGTCAAGAGTCTCCGAAACCGGCGTGTTTGTATGAAAAGGGTTATGAATGTGAAGGAAGCAAGACAGGTTTGTCAGGATCGTGAGGTCTGCCACTCGATACTCTCTGCCTACCCCGTAAGGGACTTGGCGTGAAGATATGTATGTATGTATGTTTAAAGGTAGATCTCTAATATCAATGGGTAGCTTATTGTAGAAACGTATACATTGACCCAAAAAGGATTTACTAATTTTATGGAGACGAGTTTTGTATTCGGCTAGATTATTTTTATTCCTCGTATTAACGTCGTAAACATCACATTAAAGGTAGGCAGGTCTGTCCGCAACAACTTGGAGATTTGTCTGTTCAGCTCTCTGTACTTTTGCAAGTCAACTGAAGACTGCAACCGCATTTTATCGCGTTCGCCCATGAGTTTGAGAGTTTTCCTGCTCGTTTCTTGGTTCGGGCCGCTTGAACAACTTGCACAAACCCATTGTTCAAATTGTCCGTTGATTCGCAATCTGCCAGGCAATTGAAGCGATTTTGAAGTTCGAGCTGAAAGCTTTCGAGATTTTGGCATTGGACTGGGGTTGGACGGAGCGTTGACTTCATCAGCTGTGACCGTTCAAGCCTTGTGTTGATATTCAATGTGCCTCTTACCATCCGATGATCACTTCCGGTCTTTAGCTTGTTGATCACAGAGACATCATTGAATATGTGGCGTCTGGTATACAAAATGAAGTCCATCTCGTTTTATTGTCAACCCATCCGGGCTAATCCAGAGCCATTTACGATGTGACTTTTTTCTGAAGAAGGAATTTATCATAGAGAGTCCTTACTTGTCCAGAAATTCAGCCAACCGTTGGCCACTAGGATTACGCCTGCCAATACCAAATAGCCTCACTTTCAGCTCATCGCTCTCTCTCATACCCAGCTTTGCGTTAAAGTCGCCCATAACCACCGTGTAGTGTGTTTTGGTGGTATGGATGGCTTTCGATATGTCCTCGTATATTGCCTCCACCTCGTCGTCAGAGTGCGCCGAAATCGGGGCGTAGACCTGTATCACCCTTAGCGAATACCACTAGATTATTCTGAGTATTAGGTACGCCACCCTTGTCGACACACTCCCGATCGCCTCCACGTTGTTGATGATTGACCTCCGGACGATAAACCCGACACCGCCCTGGGACAAGGCGTCACCTTCCTAGTGGTAGAATAAGTTACCGGACTTTAGTTATTATCGAGTGCTCTCCCTGTCATCTGACTTCAGATAATCTCACAACGTCCCAGCGTAACTTGTCCAAACACTCTTCCAACTTGTCACGTTGTGGGTACTTATAAAGAACATTCCATAAGAACCACCAACGTTCCTGGAAAAGCCGCACAACAACGCATAGTACGATGTTACCTCTCACCCCTCGCTTCTCCGTGATTAGCGCGCGATCTATATAAGCTCACCTAACCACGAGGCCGGACTTGATATTCTATCGGGACCTTCCCAGCGAGGTTGCCTTTTGCCTGTGCACTGTCCTTACGCTACCGGACAGGCAACTACTAAATTAATAAATAATTGGTCACTTAAGGCTACAGTTAGCCAATATATTTACAAAAGTGCTAATATACCAACATACACCCGCCTTAGGTAAGAAACTTCTATTAATTCAATTTGCTATATATATTTATTTATTTGAATAATTATTTATGTATTTATTCAAATGTATGTTTATCTAATTCTAGTATGAAACTATTTCCTCTCTAGCAGACCGGGCGACATCCCTACGCAAGAGCTTATAATGCTATATATATATTATGTACTTTTCTTCTGTGTTATTCAGGGGGCTGGTTCCAAGACTATGTCGCCGGGAATATTGTGAGAGATCTGCAAATGTAGATCCTCCTATTCCCGTCGATGTCCTTTTGGCACCTCTCCCTGACTCCCTGCTTTCGACTTTCAGGGTTCTACGGTACGGCTACCTATACTACCCCTACCTAGCGCACATATAAGAGATCTATCTATAATAACGCCCTCCAGTTGGAGCCTGACGGGATTCACTAAGTTGAGCGTTTACCCCGGAACAATACAAAGGAACACCAGGAGGGGTGGAGCGCCCAGGACCGAGAATCGCCAGAGTTAAGGCCTCTCTCTCTTTACCTACTCTAAAATATCAGTTATAAGGTTTCCCAGGACCTACGACTCCGGGTAATTGTAGTATCGTCGATATAAATATTCACATGTAATTTTTGTTACCATATAAATTCTGTTTACAAAGACATTCTTTATTTTTTTTTCTCTCTTACATTAGAAGATTCTTGTGTAGGCCTCCTCAAGGCTACAGTGGCGCCCAACGTGTCTGGGAAACCTTACCATTTGTATTTCTCGTGTTTTTTTTACTGTATTTCTGTGTACCTTAAATAATTTCTTTTACTGTGTTACTTATTATTGTACTATTGTCATTCTTGATAACGAACTCACTAGCAACATATAAACTTTGTGTAAAATTCACTTAAATCTAAAAACTTGTAAACTATAAACTTATAAATTGAAAAACTGTAAAATTCTACTTAAGTCTGGTCTGCTTAAATATTATACAAATATCTATCTACCTATTCTCATAAATCTACCTTCTGGAAGAACTGATCAACCTCACTTATACTTAAAATAAAAAAAAATCTACTTAACTAAAATAATAATACGTATATAAAAATATCATAACTATGAACAATATTGAATAACGCTAGGCTAAATTAACGCTTCCCTAAAACAAAATCATAAACATCGTAGTTGTAAAACATAAGTATCTAAAAATAATATTCGCGTTGTAATATTCAAGTTAGCATTCAAACTTGAACAGCCAGCAAGCCACCACTTAATCCGGTTATCTATGCGTAGCTAACAACACACGACTTTGTACGTATTCTTAAAACTTAAAACATACATAATGTCTCATCCTATTAAATACCTCTCTTTACGTAAACAGGAACTAGAATATGAAATCTTTCTCCGTGGGGATACACCCCTGGCTACTGTAGCTGATCTAAGAAAACAAATAAACAAATTATCAACTATTCACCCGGCCGAGTCGATTTTGATATCACACCTCGAACCGCAAGACGACATTACCGCGTGCCAATTATTATTCGAAAACGTTTTATCTACGATAACTTGTCAACCTAACGATAAAAATATTCTATCAAGAACAGAAAACATCTTAAATCATTTATATCATAGGTTAAACAGGATCGAACCTACACCCGATATTGAGGAAACCTATACTCAGTGCCGCACTACATTTAAAGAGCTTTATTCCAACTTAATAGAATTAAAAAATTCTTCAGTAGATCCATTAGCTGTTAACAACCAGATTTCATCAAATAATATGAATCCTTTTCAAGTAAACGTAACTTGTGGTAGAACAGTATCGGAACTTCATAAAATCAAATATGACGGCAAATCATGCGTCCGCGCATTTATACAGAGGGTAGAAGAATTTTGTCTCGCTCGCGACATTCCTGACTCGAAATTAATAACCTACGCGTCGGAAATATTTACCGAGGACGCTTTGCATTGGTTCTGTAGTATTAAAGATCAGATAACTAGCTGGCAAGAACTTATAACATTATTACGTAACGACTTTGACAAAACTGACTATGACTATAGACTTTTAAATCAAATTAGAAACCGTACTCAAGGTGAAAAAGAAAACATCACTATCTTTATGGCTACGTTGGAGGGCATGTTTGCACGTCTGTCCGAACCTTACTCAGAAACTCAAAAACTCGAAATACTTTTACACAACATACGTCCGTGTTACGCTAACACATTGGCGGCTTCCCCGCATATTACTACTATTGACCAACTTCGCGCGCTTTGTCGGAACTACGAAAACGTTCAATCTAGACTTAGTCATTTTCACGAACCTAGTTCTTCAACTGAGGGCCTAGTAGCTCCGGAGTTCGCATACAAGAATACGAACTCAAAGACAAATCGACAATTAGCGACTAATAACAGTAATCAATACTATAGACAAACCTCTCAACAATATACTAGTAACCATAAACAACCTCAACCTTATCACAAAAACAACTTTATACTTAAGGATCAAAAACCAACTTCCCAGTTTCGTAGTAATAACTATAAAAATATACATACTTTAAACTTAACCAACACCGGCGTTATACCGTGTTTTAGATGTCACTCAAAAGAGAATTCTACAGGTTTTTGCGAACTTAGACATATAATACTTTGCTTCAAGTGCGGTTATAGGGGCGTCAGAGCACCCGATTGCCCAAAATGCAATTCAAAAAACTAATAACTAGGAAATGTAGACCACCAACATCTTACGGTCGTACAACGCGTAAAAAATGGACCTTATGGCTTAATACTATAAGGTTGTTTTTTAACACTTACAATACTTCTACATTTCTGCAAGACAAACCTTCTAACGACGACCGACCTTATGTCAACATTAGAATAAATTCTTTGACTATCGCTGGTTTATTAGATTCAGGTGCAGCTGTTACCATTTTAGGAAATAATTCTTATAATTTTATCATTAACAACAAACTAACGGTACGTACTAACGACCGTATTTCAGTCACCGCGGCTGGCGGACATATTTTGTTTAGCGTTGGTTATTTAGACTTACCACTTACCTTCGATAATAAAACTCATACTATTCGTGCTTATATCGTACCTGACATTAAAACGAACTTAATATTAGGCATAGACTTTTGGAGAAAATTTAAACTTTGTCCAAAATACTTAGGTAACTTAGAAATAACTTCACCTAATAATAATATCTCATCACAACCATCTAATTTAAAAATTTTGCCATATGACGATTTGCTCGGCACACAAAAACAAATCGTCAATAACATTTTAGAACAATATAAATCTATATCGTTTGAACTTAGAGGCTTGGGTCGTACTAACTTAATTGAACATCACATAGATACCGGAGACTTGCTACCTATTCGACAGCGATACTATCGACTCTCTCCTGAGAAACAAAAAATATTAATTCAACAATTAGATGAAATGTTAAAGTTAGATATAGTAGAGCCTTGTGAAAGCGCCTGGCAATCACCTGTGCTCATCGTAAATAAGAAGGACGGCTCTCCACGTTTTTGTTTAGATAGTAGGAAGCTAAACTCTATCACTAAAAAGACGCTTATAACTTGCCCTACATTTCGGAGATTTTAGACAACCTTCGGGACGCTAGATACCTCTCTAGCCTTGATTTATCTAAGAGTTTCTGGCAATTACAAATAAAAGAGAGAGATAGAGACAAGACTGCATTTTATGTTCCGGGTCGCGGCACCTACCGTTTTAAGACCACACCGTTTGGTTTGACTAACGCACCCGCTACACAGCAAAGATTAGTCGATGCTCTACTTGGAGACGGCTCTATGGACCATCGTGTATTCGCATATCTAGACGATATAATAGTTGTAAGCTCTACATTTGACAAGCTACGTGCTCGTGTAGCTCTACTTTGAAAAATTTTGGAAAAACTTAAAAAAGCTAAGTTGACCATAAACTTAGAAAAATGTCAATTTTTTAGGCCTCAGCTAAAGTATTTAGGTTACGTTGTTGACTCTACCGGTCTCCACACCGATCCCGCAAAAGTAGAGGCAATAAAAAACTATAAAACTCCAACTACCTCTAAAGAACTGAAACGCTTTCTAGGAACTGCCTCCTGGTATAGACGATTTGTCTTAAACTTTAGCACGATAGCTGGACCACTTAACAGACTGACTTCGACACGTAAAAAAAGCTCCACCTTACATTAGAAGATTCTTGTGTAGGCCTCCTCAAGGCTACAAACTCCAGGATCTTCTCTTCAGTCCGGAGCGTGCGGCAATTGTGCGTTACCAGGGCCAGGTTCGTCAGCTGGTAACCCAAGTCCGTCCGGGGATTCTTCGCACCCCCTGCTTTGCCTTTACCGAGTCCGCTACCGTAGACTCGGTTAAGCGGAGCTTCCGGAGACTGGGGGCCAAGGTATCTTAAGCTAGTCATTGGGGGGTTTTGCCGTAATCCTCACGCTTGGCGGGTGGATTTTAATTTATTTTACACTTTTTAGTTACTGGCTAGGCTTCGTAGTCTGTTCATCTCATTTAAAGCATCATTATTGCATAATCGTTTGCCGGTTAATTTCGAACAATCCAGCTCATCAACAAGCTTATCATTTTGTACTACGGCCCTCGGCCTCACCTTGACTTGGGTATTTGGAAGAATGCTCCAATTATGTCTGCTTACAACAGGCACAACCTGACGAAACACAGTTCGCGGTTCGATGTTAGAGTTGTCCTTCTCCTAGACAGGTTGCCGACCAATGCTGAAGTCGCCCATCCAATTAAAACACACAAACCAAAGTTAATCAAATGATGTTACAGGCTTTAAAAAATTAAAAAAAAATTTTTTTCGCAACGAATCCTTTCAAAAGCGTGCCATATTGGATTTGAAGTGATGTCCCATTAATTTTCAAGTAATTTTAGTAAGCCCTTTTATTTAATACCTATGCTTTAGAAATGTATTGAAAATAACTATTCCGCTATCTTAGGTGGTGCGCCATGTTGGACTTAGAATGATGTCACATTATTTTTCGAGTTGAGAATGAGCTCTTTTATTTGATACCCATATTGTAGAAATGCATTAAAATAACTATTCCTCTATCTTGGTTAATCCACGGTATTGGATTTATAATGACGTCACATTATTTTTTGAGTTGAGTATGAACTCTTTTATTTGATACCCATATTGTAGAAGTGCATTAATAACAACTATTCCGCTATCTTAGGTGGTGCGCCATGTTGGATTTAGAATGACGTCACATTATTTTTCGGGTTGTTCTCAACGAGTCCTTTCATTTGATATCCTTGCATTCATATTGTAGCAGTGCATAAAATAACTATACCACCATCTTGGATGGTGCGCCATATTGGATTTAGAATGACGTCACATTATTTTTCGAGATGCTTTTAACAAGTCCTTTCATTTTATACTCATTTTGCGGAAGTGCATTAAAAATAGCTATACCGCTATCTTGGATAGTCCACCATATTGGATTTAGAATGACGTCACGTATTTTATCATGCATTGTCATCCAAACTAAACGTTTGTATAAAATTTCAGCTCAATCGGTTGAAGATATCTGCTTCAAAATTGACTTCAAAGATTCCACTCGAACTAACATACATACATTGCAAGTTAAATAAAAGCTTTTAAAGTATTAATACCTTTCCGAAATAAATAAAATAGCTGAATACGATTCAAACAAAGTACCAGTTTTATTTACTTTGGGTAATCACTAATCATATTTTGCAATGTGGGTATATTGGAGTATGTCTCTTATACTTGTAATATCAAGTTCATAGATCAAGTTAAATTTTTTTAGGTCTTTTTCCTATTTTTTCTGGGTGTTGACAGTTTTAGTTCTAGCCTTGTCGAAGTACTCGACCTTGGTACCGCTTCCGATGTTATTGTCTCATCATCAACACCAAATCTTGAGAAATTGGTTACCCCGTGTTGGTCGGGGCTCCTTTGTAGAATAGACCATCTGCCTTCCTGTGCCAGGCAGCTTGTAAAAGGCGAGCATAGGCTTGCCGTCACTAACACCGTGATATCTGACTAGGTGGTAGAGTTTCGCAGCGACTCACCCGGATTGGTACCACCGCCTTACCTATTTCTGCCGCCATAACATCATGACGTGTTCCGATTTGGAGGATAAGGTAGCCGGTAAACTTACTTTTGCTCGAGGCCTAACATCCCGGCCTCTAGTTGGCAACGCACCATTACCACCTTTGGTGTCTCTAGGCGGCGGGAATTTCTTACAATCACCTGCCTGCTTGTTTGCCTTCCAATGTCATGAAAAATAAAAAAAAACTTTGTACTCCGGGTTTTTTATTCTCGTAAGACATAAGTGTTACCTTTGACATGCCTGTTGCTGCGCAAGCCCTATTTACATCTTGGTCCACCAGAATGAGAAACTTCTTTTTTGATTTTTCATCCTCGATCTTTTTTGACACTTTTAGAGCAAGTGTCTGTGCTTGACTGTGTCTCTCCACTCATTTAAAAATTATAAAGATGGCGCGGATAGCTTAACTCCACAACATTGCACCCAATCTTAACAATAAAACAACGCAACTTAACAATAAAACAAAACGTGTAAATATAAGGAATATGTGTAACAAAAACAACAATTTTGAAATTCGAACGAGAGCAAGAGTATAAGACGCGACACTTCAATACATTGAAGTATGAAGCAGGTTAACATAATTTAAAGCTCAGTAAATTGCAAAAAAATACGTCGATTTCAATAACCTAATCTCGTCTAATTGTACCAAAAATTAAGTATTTTCCTCAAACTCCATGGGATTCAGTGGCGTAGCCAGGCGTGGGCAAAGTGGCCTTCGCCCACGGCCTCGCAACTAAACGGGCCTCGCACTACCTGCTTTAAAATCTTTCTTTATTTTTAAATTAAATAAAAGCATGAAAAACATTGACCTCCCTATTCTCTATTTGAAATACAAACAAAACAACTCCTAGACTAAAGTTAACGCGTTATAAAAACAAGGTAGCTTTTCGCTTATTTTAAACTTTGTGCAGAAAAGCACGATATAAATTAAATAGTTTCTATTCTAAAGTCTACATTGCCATTATGATGACAATGCCTGTAAAAAGATACAGCTTCCGCAGAAATATTTTTTTCTAAATTAAAAATTATTAAAAGCTACCTGAGAAACAGCATGAAAGAGGAACGATTGTTTGCTTTAGCAATACTTTCAATCAAAGCAGAATTAGCTACAAAAATCAATTACAAATCCTTACTAGAGGATTTTTGTAAAGCACAAAACAAAAATTTTTTTTTTTGTTTTGTGCTTTTGTAATTTGTAACAATATAAATTAATAGATTTTTTTATATAATGTCTAGGTACTGTGTCTAGAGAGTAGGACTAAAAGTAAAACCTTTTTTCAAATATGTTTGACTACATACTCTCCTATGCCTCCTATCCATCTCTCGTAGCGCTTATAATTTGTTCACTGTTAGTTAAGTAGGTATGATGTCAAATCATGTTTAGCAAGACCATGATGAAATAAGGTACGGAAGGGTTATACCTACGCACGGTTGGATTATATGGACACTTTGTTACATTTCAAAAAGTTGAGACTTTAACTTGTACCTGGCACTATTAATCGAAAAACAAATGTGATTGATATCTCTTAAGCTCATAGTAATGACACCAAATCGTCTATGGCAGTTTTAAAAAATTAAAAAAACTGACGTACTGATCCGTTACCTCTGTTCGTTAGAAAAGTTTGCTTTTTCTTATTTTTTTTATGATATTGGAAGGCAAACAAGCAGACGGATTTCCTGATGGTAAGAAATTCCCGCCGCCTAGAGACACCGAAGGTGGTAATGGAGCGTTGCCAACCTGAGGCCGGGATGTTAGGCCTTGAGCAAAAGTAAGTTTACCAGCTACCTTAGCCTTCGAACCGGAACACGTCATAACGTTATGGCGGCAGGAATAGGTAAGGCGGTGGTACCAATCCGGGAGAGTCGCTGCAAAACTTTACCACCTATTCAGATGTCACGGTGCTAGTGACGGTAAGCCTTCATTCCAAGAATAATATTTCCTTTTTTCTTTCTTTGCAGACATTCTGAAAAATAGAAATAAAATCTTATTATATCAAAATTTACGTATCTAAAAATAAAATAAAAAAGACTTACATCAGTTGTACAATTAAATGGTAACAGAAAGAAAAAAACTGGTTAGTCAATTACAGGTCCTCACTTACAGGTACATATTAAACATTGATATATGTATAAATGTTAACATTCCACCATGATATACAAAACATATCGAATAGCAGAAAACAAATAATGGTTAACAGAACGATAATGACCAAAATAAATCGACGACGTAGCGTTTTCAACATTAGCATAATATGCTGAGCTTAACCAATTACAGTAACCGGCACGGATCTTGAGAGCTAACCGTTTTATGTGCAGAAGTCTTCTTCTTTCTTTAGGTTTTGGCATTCACGTTAGTATTTAGCCATTAGTCAAGTAGTAATTTGCATCAAAATTTATATCAATTTAAATTTATTTTAATTAGTCAGCAGTCATAAGTCGTCAGTAAGTCATGTCAGACTCTTGGGTAAAACGGTGACCTTTTTACACAAGCTCATGTAATGAGTTTTGGCGGAAACGAGGAAATATACGGTACGCTAATAACTTCATGATTATTTCATTTGTGCACTTTCGCTGAACAAAATTGTACAAAATGCCACCAAAATTGTCTAATCTCACTCAATATTAACACAAAATTCAATAATTATCAAAAAACTTCGACCATCTTTTCTCTCGATGGCGCCAAAACTCTCCGTGCAGAAGTCATTTTTTAGGTATGTTTAGTGGTATGAAGCGCGGGGGGTCGACACAGTTTGGCGTTTCAAACTACGTGATTGGTTCTCAGCATGTCGCGTTATAATGGTAAGTTGTGATTTGCCCTCGAAACTGTCACTGGGCATTTCGCGGCAACAAGTACACTTCCGTGCACATGCAATTGAAATTTAATTATAATAGCAAAATTAAATACTTTTCAGATACAATATCAATTTTATTTTTTGGTAATTTGCTTGTGTATAGTAAAATTTTCAGTGTAGCTTAATAAAAAAAATGTATGTAATTAAAGTTTTTATCGATATTAAAATTTACTTTACTATAATAAATAAAGATTTTTTGTACAAAATTGTGCTTATTTCAATTATTTATTTCGTTTACCTCAAATTCAACATTAAGTAACTTATGTGCTTTCAATGCTTTTGAAAATTAAGGTATCAAACGTTTTTTTTTTGAGTAGAAGTGTACTATGCGCAAACCTATCCCCACTCTCGCACTCAGCGCTCAAGATCCGTGCCGGCTACTGTACTTAGCTTAACCTAATTCAGTATTTATTTTGTGAAAATATCCTTTTTCTGCCCTACGCGTAGAGAGTGACAACTTTCCTCCCGCTGCGCTAAACAAAGCTCCACCGGTCAGAAAGATTTAATAAATAAACAGTAAATAGCTAAACCTCTCGTTCAGTTAAAAAAAAGTATCAAATTGATTTAATCACATATTTTTGTACCTTACTTCGCCTTGGTCAACTATCACATGACAACGAAGACTTATTATTTCATCCCCTTCGGAAAGTAATCTTATACTAATCTACACAACAAAAACGTAACTATATCGTAGAAGTTTTTGTTTGGAATCCTGTTTTTTATGTAGCGTACTCCGAGGTATCACTATTGCTACCAAGTTTTAAAGATAATATCTTATACGTATGTACCTATGTGCTTATTAAGATACAGTATTGAAATCAAAATCGGTTTTTTTGTATTAACTAATAGACACTAAGGGAACTTGTTGTTTCTATGGCATTATATATTAAAGAAGCACATGGTTCTTCTGATGACAGACAACCGGAATTAATAGGAAAACCCCAAAAAAAGTATTAAAATCCCCCTTTAAGTGGAACTGTCCATTTGAATGGATTGCAATTTTTTGTTTGGAAAAATCACACGTTAATTACTACGTACATTTTAACAAAGATTTTATATACTTATTTTGTTTTTGACTTGAACGTCAGTTTAGTCGGCGGTTAGCGTTCGCCAGAAAAAACCGCGGCACTGCGGCGGCACCACGTATAAACTTTAAAAATTATTTACAAAATTTCAAAAGTAATCCTGCATTTCAATATCTGCTGAAAACGAAGAGGAAATTTTGGATGATTCCAATAAATAATTTACGGTAAGATTTCAATTTGTTTATTATTTAAAGATCTATTACAGTCTGTTCTGGATTTCAAAAAAAATAAGGCATATCCCTATTGGGAAGTGCCAGAATATTAGATACAAAGATAAGAAATTAGTAGTGTCATCAATGTAGCAGTATCATAGATCAATTATAATATTATAGAATATTAGGTTTCTGAACTACCTCAATGCAACCGCGTAACTTAACAAGATAGATCATTCTAAGTCATAATGTTACATCACTATAAGTAATAATGTTAAATAATAACATGTCGGTCGATTATTGAACTAGTTTAGTTCAATTCAGGAATATGTTATTAAAATATCAGAATAAAAAACCATGGTACCTACTTTTGACCGCCTCGTTGGTCGAGTGGCTAGCCTAGTCGCCTAACTACATCGGCCAACCGCGAGGCTCGGGTTCGATTCCCGACGGGGGCAGGCATTTGTGTGATGAACATTTAGATGTCTGCATTTCCGGGTCTGGGTGTTTATTAAATTTATTCTGGTATCTATTTAAGTATTTCTATGTATTAGTTTCGTTGACTAACACCCATAACACAAGCATATAATTTGCTTACTTTGGGGTTAGATTCAATTTGTGTAACTTGTCCAGGGATATTTATTTATTTATTATTATTTATTATTTACTCTATTTCCTGTAAGGTCTTTATCCATATCTAAGCTAAAATAAGCTTCATATAGTTTTGATGCTATTAATTTATTTATTATAATATAATTATATTATATAAATAAAAAAAACATAAAATATAATATAATATAATAATAATTAACCTAACTCACATTGCGATGATGACTGTTTTATGCATTAGTAAAAAGGATTTTTCCTTGTCATCATATTTATAGCAAAACCATATTATAATATTATACATGTACCTACTAGCCGAATTGACCGCAGTATCGTTCCTGTACCTGTTAAAATTATGTATTTCTCCCCGTGAATCATTTAAAATTCGGGAAAATACCTAATATCCTAAATATAAAGGTACGCCTCTGTAGTCTAGCGGTCCGGCGTTGGACTTGACTTCTTGAGATCCCGGGTTCGATACCCTGATCGGGCAACAAAGTAATTAGAAAATGCATGTTTTAAATTTTCTAAACCGTTGCCCGGGATTGAATATGTACCCGGTTGGCGATAGGCTTGCCACCTATCACACTGTGGGACTTACCGTTTTCGACTAGTCGTGGGTGCCCTGGTTGTGTCTCTGTCTACCTCTTCAGGGATACGGGCATGAAGATACTGCATTTATAATTATGTATAAAACCCTTTATGATTTTACGAAATGTATATACTATAAATCTGTAAAAAAACAAACATTAGACCTTAAGTAGGTAATGTGTGTGTTTCTCTAAGCACGTCATTATTTTTCAATGTCAATTGCTTATGTCCGCTGGCGGGCAATTTTGACGCCACCAACTGGAACAACCATTAGAGACATGCAACACGGAACAACACTTTGCGAGTTGCGACTAGATTGATTTGATAAAAGTAATAATAAAAACAATAAGTGTATGTACATAAGTACGCTTGTGAGAAGTTATACCTACCTACTTGAAAAAATAATAAAAGAAAACTGTAACTAAATGAAGTGCGTGCATGTAGAGACATGTTTCTAAAGCAGGTAACTTCATGATGTTACTTTTGCACTTCCCTCCCGACGTCCGCTCCGAGATGTCGTACGCTAGCGCTTTGTTTTAGCGGCCTTTGTTAAGGCCGTAGTGTTAGCCCGTCTGCCTTAGCGTGTCATTTTCTTTCTCCGCGCAGCCGTAAGCAACTACTGTGTTTCACAGCCTTTTTTAAGGCTGTAGTGTCTGCCCGCCTGCCGTAGTAAGCCTTATTCTTTTGTCTTCACATATTTTTTTTCAACGTAATGTGCTATTAACCGCCAAATTCGTGCAGGTCCGTCCTCCTTCGTTCCTGTCGTTCGCGGGTCGCAGCCGCAGCGCAAGACGCTTGAAGATCTCACCGACACACACCTTAGGGCTGTGTAGGTATACACCCCTGTTGCCACCAACGACAGGGGCCCGTAGGGACCTGCGCCGTTAGGTCGTCGCCCCCTGCCGCCAGAGGGGACTCTCTATACTCCCCACCCATTCCTTTTTGCCGAGGGTCCAATATGGACCCTCAGCAAAAAGTATGGGTGGGGAGGAGTAAGGCTCTCTCCAATGGAGCGCTTTCTCCTGGAGTGCCATCCCGATCTCCTGGAAGTATGGCAGCAGTTTTCTGCTTCCATTCTTCCCATTTCTCGCGCTGTAGATGCGCTGATGCCCGCCTTCGTGCGTCCGGCTCCACTATCCCAGACTCTCCCGCGTCACCCCCCGCGCCCGCTCGCGCCACGCGTCCATCGACTCCCGCCCCATCACGTAGCCCCGTCTCGTCCTCCTCGAGGGACATCACCCCCACCCCCTCCAATTACTCTAACGCCACTTTGGCAGACGAGCACATGAGCACCGAAGTCCAAGGCACGAAATCAAAGCGGTCGCGCAAGCGCAAAACTCGCGCGACCACTCCCCCCAGCTCCCCTATACGTATACGACTCCCCGCCCAGCCCGCCACCTGCCATCAAGAGACAGGTCGTGGCAAACTCTACCCTGCCCCACAGGCAACAACGTCCCAGGCGACGGCTGTCCCTCAGGCGACCATCAAGAAAGCGACGTCGAGATGACTCAATCTCCGAGCTCAAAAATTCCACCTCTTATCATTCACGATAAGACAAAGTGAAACGACTTATCCCGGGCGCTTCACCCCAAAAACATCAATTATACTCACGCTTGATCCACGAGCGACGGTATCAAGGTTGTCGTTCCAACGACTACCGATCACCGCCGTTTCATGTCCCTTCTCAGGGAGCGAAGCGTAAGCGTTCATACTTACGCTCTCGCGGACGAACGCCAATTGCGCGTCGTCATTCGCAGCCTCCCCAAAGAACTTCCAGTCGCTGAAATAGAGACCGACCTTCTCAATAAGAACCTCCCGCGTGTAATGTACATCGCATGTACAACGCACGTAGCAAAAGGTAATACAACATGATTGTAGTCGTACTCGATAATACAGAGGCAGGTAAGGCGATCTTTAATATCTCCTATATTCTCGGCCTCTCCGGCCTTTCAATCAAGAAGCCGTATTCCAGTGGCGTCCCAGGGCAGTGTCACAACTGCCAAAATTACAGACACTCAGCTCATTTCTGTAACGCGCATCCCAGGTGCGTCAAGTGCCTAGGTGACTACGATACAGAAAACTGTACCTCCCAAACGCGACCAACTAAGCTTGGCCCCTCCTGCCGAGCTGGTTTGTTGCGTGAACTGCGAGACCACCGGCCATCCTGCCCGTGAGACGTGGGCCCCGCCCACGACCTGCGCGCCAGAACTCTAAAAAACGATCCTAAAGTAGATATACCTCCCCTCGTCAGACCCAACCTACCTCCCGCGTTTGACGATGCCGACAAAGCCGAATGCCTAGCAGACAACGTACAATCGCAGTGTACCGTTTCCACTCTGCCGGGTGATCCGAACCATATAAATACTGTAGACAGTTACGTAGCGGGTAGAGCATCCGAACCTCATCAGGGCGAACCGTTACCCCCCACCGACCACGACGAAGTGAAAGATATAATAAAAGATCTTCACAGTAGAAAGGCTCCGGGGCCTGACGGTATATCAATCAGGATAATTAAATATTTTCCTCCCGCACCCATTTACCTACTAGTAAACATCTTCAATGTATTACTAGCAGGCAGTGCTTTTCCTGACGAGTGGAAAGAAGCCAACGTCATCGGAATATATAAACCGGGTAAACCCCGCAACGTCGCGAGTAATTACCACCCGAGTAGTCTCATTAATTCACTCTGCAAAATATACAAGCGTCTTATCTACGCCCGCCTTAAGACGGTCGTAGCCGAGAAACGTTTGTTAATGGATGAGCAATTTGGTTTCCGGGCAGCCCATTCATGTACAAATCAAGTGCACCGCCTCACGGAGCACATACTAAACGGCCTGAATAGACGACTACCCTTATAAACGGGAGCGATATTCTTCGATGTGGCCAAGCCGTTCGATAAGGTCTGGCCAGCCTAACCTATAAACTTTACGAAATGGGCGTGCCAGACAGGCTAGTTCTCATCGCACGAGACTACTTGTCGAATCGCAAATTCAGATTTCGTGTAGAAGGGACTCTCTCTAGCAGTAGGCCCTTAGAGGCGGGAGTGCCGCAGGGCTCAGTACTCTCACCTATATTATACACCCTCTACACGAATGACGTTCCCCGACCGCCGCGCGTCCACGTAGCCCTCTTCGCGGACGACACGGCTCTGTTTTCAACCTACCGTCGCGGTAAACATTATGGTTATAATGTTTACCGTGACGGACGGTATAAAACAGCTGCAACCCTAGAAACGCGGCCACTCTCCTGGACGACTGGTTCAGGAAGTGGCGTATTGAAGTGAACCCCGATAAAAGTGCAGCGGTTTAATTTAATCGAGGTATCAGACCCAGCGAACAGATGAGCTCCAGGCGTAACCCGGGCACCATCAAACTGTTCGGGAGAGCGATCCCCTGGGAAAACTCAACAAAATACCTAGGGGTCACTCTAGACAAAAATATGTCGTTAGAACCGCATATTTCGCGTGTATTAGCCGTCTCTATTATCTTATTAATAAAAATAGTAAAATGTCACTTCGCAAAATATGTTCTCCTGAATAATGTTTTTCTTATTTATCAGATTTACATTATCCCTTAAAAATATTTCATTTTAATATACGTAGCATTGGTAACTATAAAAATTTCGACAATCTTATGTTGCATAGTATAAAATTTAACTTTGATGTGCTCATAATGACTGAATGTTGGTTAAGGAAATGTCCGCATTTACCTCAACTGCCTGGTTATACAAATTACAAATCCAGCTCTAAGAACCGAAACGACGGGGTTGTTGTCTACGTTAGACAAAACCTAACAATTAACATTGAGGAACCTTGTATCTTGGATGCAAACTGTTTAATGCTAAGACTGCCAGGCAATGTTGCAATTTTGGCAATTTATCGTTCACCGTCTTATTTGAATCCAACCAGCTTTTTTAATAGTTTAGATACTTTACTATCTTCATTGCGCTCTGTTAAAACGATAGCTTTAATTGGTGACATAAATATTAACATATTGCTTAACAATAACAACGACTGTGACAAGTATCTTAATTTAGCTGCATCACACACGATGCTTCCTGCTCATAGTTTTCCTACACGTAATTCGAACTGCCTAGATCATGTATTGCTCAAAACAAATAAACCAGCTGTTACGTTAGTCCTCGATTCTTTGTATACTGATCATGCTCCTGTTATATTTGTTTTTGTGAAACTGGCAATGCTACCTACAATACTAGAATTATTTAAACTACTACACGTACAGACGTCTCTGCTTGTGTTACTGAGCTTAAAAATATGGACTTTTCTAAAATTATTAAATGTATTGATGTTGAATTAGCTTGTTCTATGTTGGTTGACAATATTTCTACAGTCATAAAGGCACACACTTGCACTTCTAAGGTACCCAGTCGCAAAAGAATCTCGAAGCCTTGGATTACACCAGGATTGCTACACTGTATACGACATCGAGACAGGCTCTTCCTGAGGTCTAGATAATATCCTGATGATGTGGCAATAAGTGTGACATTTATGCGGTATAAAAAATTTTGCAATAACCTATTAAAAAAAGTTAAACGTGAATTTAAACAATCTGAATTCAAAAACTCTAAAAATAATCCAAAGATAACGTGGAAAGTCATTAAACGATTATCTAATCTCAAAAAACCAGCGTCAAATACTGATCTATTGAAATTGAACCAAAATCATATGTCTTCAGTTAATGAAGTGAATAACTATTTTGCAAATGTTGGCAAAAAATTGCCTCACAAAAGATGAATGAAAATTCATTGATTGATTTAACTTCTAACTCTGACGCCATTTCGAGTTCGGACAACTTAAATTCAATGACCCTAATAGAAACGGACCGTGCAAAAATTGAATCCATCATAATTGGCTTAAAACAAAATAGTGCTGTAAGCTGGGATGGTATCTCAACAGTTAATTAAAGCCGCATGACACGTTTTAACTCCTGTCTTAAATCATATATTCAACTTATGTCTCTGCTCCAGTTTATTCCCAAAAGTTTTGAAAAAGATCCATCTTCACTAAGTCCTTCCCTTGAAAATTTTTATTTGCTGTCGGATAGTGACTAAGATACTATTGTGTAACAACTTTAAGTTCATCAAATCTTAAATTTTCTAACCTAGACTCACAGTCCGTACTAGCTTCAAATCAGAGCAGTAGCATCAAGTACCTATACTGATGCACATCCAGTGTAACAGATGTTAAGGTACAGCAAAACACCAAAGCCAAATCAAGTATCTATACTGTTGCACATCCAGTGCAACAGATGTTAAGGTACAGCAAAATACCAAAGCCAAGTCACCCATCACATGTCCCAACATTATAAAAGATTGTATTGCTAGCATGGGAGATGTAGATCTAGCAGTTATACTTGTAGCACTTTACCGGACGGAGACAAGAGCACACCGTTGGTATATACCAGTGTTCTCACAGCTTCTTGACATTCATGTTGCTAATCCATGGTTAATGTATCGCCGCGAAGCTGAAGACATAAAGCCTAAGAAACTCAAAGATTTCCGATGTGCTATAAGCACTGATCTCAATACGTATCGAAATGTACACATAAACTCATGTTCACTCCACAAACATCAGATTATGCCCGATTCGATCACATGTTTTCTTTTGGGACGAAAGACCGATGCAAGAAGTGCATAAAAAGTCAGACAAAATTTGTGCCTGCGAAATGTAATGTCCCCTTTTGTCTAGTCGAGGGTCGTTATTGTTTTAATAATTATCACACAAAATTTCCTTAATCTATAAACTTAAAAACTAACTTATTGTAGTATCATATTCTTATTTTAATTAATAAATGTAGCAATGATATTATTGATCTATTTAATCATTTTGTTCTTAGGTTTGCTCTCACCATTTTTTTTATTAAACTATGTGTGTACTTTCGTACAATGTTTTTTTTACTGCTGCTAGACCTAAAAGGTCAATTACTTTAGTTTGCGTTGTTATAACTGTAATATAATTTAGTTAAATTTAAATTTTTGATACGGTAAACTTGTTTTTAGTCAATAAAATTATTTTTTCCAATCTTTTTTTTTACCACTGACTCTGGCAATGTGTATTTTAGTGCACATAGGACTTTGATAATTAAAAGTCTATAAAGGTGGCAAAGTGAATTTAAAGACACAAGCTTTATCTCAAAAACCTTTTAAGTTAGATTCTTTTTTAAAAAAATCCATATTGGCATCCTTTTTATTCAGAATTTAACGCAAAAACAAAATATATTGAAAAAAATAATTGCCAAGTATAGGGTTAATAAAATGTTACGTCATGGAATCTGTGGGGTCGCTTTCAAACTGTTTGAGAATTATCTTAGCCAAAGGTCACAATGTGTCGTTATTGAAAATATTATAAGTGAAGAAGAAACTGTCACCTATGGTGTCCCACAGGGTAGTGTCCTTAATCCTACTCTATTTTTAATATATATTAATGACTTGTGTTTACTTACCCTTTAGAATTGCAAAATTATTACCTACGCTGATGATACTGCGCTCGTAGTTCATGGCAGTTCGTGGATAGAAGCGCGTGAAAACGCTCAATTCGCCTTACAAGTCGTCTTAAACTGGCTTAATCGTAACTTATTATCCCTAAATCTTAGCAAAACTCAGTTCATAACTTTTAGCCCCGGGCTCATATCTCAACCTAATTCATCTTACACAATACGCGCACATCAATGTGGCCCTGAGTTAATCGTACACCAGTGCAACTGTATTCCGATAAGTCATACTCATACCGTCAAATATTTAGGTGTACTAATCGATAGTGTTTTATCATTTAATGAACACATCAATATGTTAGTAAGTCGTATCAGGAAATTAATCTTCGTCTTCCGTAAGCTTAGAGGATGCATTGATTTTAAAACACTCATAACTGTATATTTTGCACTTGCAAATTCCATCTTAAGTTATTGTATAACTGTATGGGGATCGGCTGTTAAAACTAGTATGCTGCGCGTTGAAAGAGTATAGCGAGCAGTGTTAAAGGTTATTATATCAAAACCAATAACTTACCCCACTAATATGGTATACGATGTATGCAGGGTCCTCTTTGTGAGGAAAACATTTATTCTAAATATAATAATTCGTAAACACAAGCTTACTCCCTTTGATGCTAACTTAATTAAGGGTAAAAGACGATCTTCTGCAGTTTGTAAAATTAAAAGATCTCTTCTTACTGTAACGAGTCGTCAGTTCTCCTATCTAAGTCTATTACTGTACATAAAAATAAACAAAATCTTAAACATATATCCTTTAACTTCTAGAGAGTGTAAAAAGCGACTTACAGAATGGTTACAAAGTCAAGATTATGTAAATGTTGAAAGTCTCATCTGCAGTAAAACTAGGAAATGAATATCCAATATAAGATACTATAAGGTCTATAATGTTCGTTTTGAAAAGATTTTCACACACATATGTTTGAACACTTAGTTTTGAATTATTAGAAATGAATATCCAATATAAGATACTATAAGGTCTATAATGTTCTTTTTAAAAGATTTTCACACACATATGTTTGAACACTTAGTTTTAACACACGCATTTAATAATGAACGTACATGATCTTATACATACATACATACATACATACAAACGCACCCTCACACACAACAATTCACACATACAAACACAAATACACACACCCACACACACATATATATACACACACACATACACACACACACACACACACACACACACATAATTTATTATATGTGTGTGTGTGCATCATATATGTATAAATATCTACCTGTTCCTGAAGATGGGCGTTAGTAACTTCGACACAGTCGTATGACTATTGCGGTTGCTATCGTACTGCTATCATTTGTAAGTTTCATATAAAGTTTTATTTTATTTATTTATTTTTACTTTTAAGCAGCATTTTTGAAGTGGAAACTTCTTCAGCGGCGTTGCGAACTTTTTTTGGAATGGGTGAAAACTTCTAAACTCGCGTCAGGACATGTGACCTGAAATTTTGCAAGACGAAAATTCGTAAGACGGCGCAGGGCGCTTGCGCGAATGTTCGTGTTGTCATGTTTGTGTACGATAGCGCAATAAATGAATAGTGCATTCTACCACGTAAATGACAGTACTTTCATATTGATAATTAAAGCAATTTGTGCAAAATTATTCCTTAACCATTCCAAAATAATTCCGTCAAATTATTTTTTCGGGCAAAACTCTTTTTACTATTGAGGAGAACTAAAACGAACAAAATGGTGAAGGTGTACGCCCACAGCTGTGGCGAAACAAGCCACTGTATTCCGCGTGTCCAGCGAGGCCATTTTCCGTGCTCAGTCATGGTTTGGTTGGGAGTCTCATATTGGGGCTTAACTAAGATACTTCCTTATTTTGTGTTAACATAAGAAGGCACGTTTTATTCAGTTCATTGTGATAAATAAATGATTATTCTAAAAACAAACAGGTGACTGTTACTTAACAATAAACATGTGACAGAACTTACGACCCGACTAAGTACATTTGCGTGCATGTAGTAAAAAGCGGATATTTTAACATTATACTCGTAAACAGATACTCCAATTTCATTAATTTGTTTAAATTAGATTTTTTCTATAATTAAAGCAGTTTAAGTTACTCATTATACAAGCTACCTGCCAGTGAAAATCAAATCAAAAGAATACACGTTTTGGGAATTTTATTTATACGTATTGTCTCCAACTTATCCGTCAGGTAATGCACCAATAAAGGGCAATTTTGCAACTATGAAAAGTCCACATGACTGAATGACAATGTTTTCTTGCATTTCCATTTGTTGCTGTGCCTGTTTCTTGTTTCCATTGCCATAGAAGAAGTTATAATATGATTTATATTTTTATTGTACAGCAAATTTTTTACCGTTATTGCCGTA
Source organism: Calephelis virginiensis (assembly GCA_002245475.1). Classification (NCBI taxonomy): domain Eukaryota; kingdom Metazoa; phylum Arthropoda; class Insecta; order Lepidoptera; family Riodinidae; genus Calephelis; species Calephelis virginiensis. Next base: position 603,780 of record NJDC01000906.1, on the reverse strand, counting down.
TTGGTTGATTCTTTCTTTTTACACACTGTGCCAAAATTAGACGCTGTCATCAAATTTTCCTTATGTCTATCCACTTACTGCAATCTCTGTAATATAGTATTTTTTTCAACGTTATCTTTATTCTTTTGTAAATTTTCAGATACTACCTACCGTACAAAGTCGTAGCCTGAAACGTATAATATGTACTTCGACTATACATACATATACGAAACTTATTGGCCATAATGTCGTGGCTACATATACATATACATTGTAGTCAATAATATCTTACAAACGTTCCTACTGACTTTTGTTGCTCTGTGGCGCTACAGGTTTTATACGGGTCGATTCTTCGCGGAAGAAAAATGTATTATTACAAAAAATGTTTTGATGATTTTAATGATATTCTTTAAAAAAAAAGCAATAAAGATAAACTTTTTAGTTTTATATCAGTTGAATAACGCAGCGACACACATCCGGCTAGCACCATGCTAGCACGGCGCCTCATCGCTCACTGTGTCTCGACGTAGAAGTGAATGAGAAGCACTATAACGCGGAAAGGGTTATTATGAATTCTTGCGAGTTACACTGGAAATTATTTAATTATTTTCATATACGATATTTAATCAACATTTTAATTCATACACATGAAAGATTAATACATCGTACACCATTCAAATTAATTTTAATTATATATCTTTGAAATTGTTTAACAAATTTTGAGCTTGAATCTCAGCGAAATATCAATTTTAGACCTTAGTTTTTAATTTTTTTCGATCGAGTAAAATAATTATAAGCGTGTTATGGAAGGCGTATTGTTATAAAAATATGATCAAGATTCACATATATTTTTTTACTGCCTTATCTCGTAAGCTTTAGGCAAAAAATTGTTTTAAAAAGCCTGTTTTTAGGACTCAACCCGCCTAAAGATTAAAAACAAGGAAAAACATGCAGCATTTATTTTAATAAAATAGGAAATATGAAATATCCGGTACCTAACAATTAAATACAATATTGATATAATAGCAAAAGAAATTGTAAAATAAAAATAAAAAGTACTGACGCGGGTATTATCAAAATGTATGAGCTTGTAACAAACGCAAAATATAAAACATTTCAGAAAATTTCAAAGTTCATCTGCAATATAAATATATGTAAGTACATATTATGCGATGATAGCGCGTCGTCCAACAATTATAATAGCCTTGTCAACTATAGATATTTTAGCAAATATTTTCGAATTGTTTAAGTCAAATTAAAGGTGGAAATCTAAAATAAGCTTAAAATTTGCATCTGTGGTCATTCGATTCGGCGTTGGGCTTGATTTTATGAGTTTCTGGGTTAGATCCCCGGGTTGGGTAGCAAACAGAAAATGCGTTTATTCCGTTCACAAATAAAATCGTAGCCTGGAATTGCAATTTGGATATCTGGCTTATTGGTGATGGGTTTGTCACGTATCATACTTAGAGTATCGTGGTTGCCCTGGTTGAACCTCTTCGGGGCTACGGGCGTGAAAATACTTACATTATATACCTTATTCAGAGACCAAACAATCCGAAACATGATAGTCATTAACTTCTTTTATTCCTGAGACCAAAAAGATGTGGGTCCCTACTCATACAAGTTGTTAAATAAGACTATCTCCTAGATGGTAATGACCTATTTAAAAGTGCTAGCCCTTTACGAGCTGCCTGGCAGAGACGCAAGTCGCAGATAGTCTATAGACAGGACTTGCACTTTTCGTTAGATATTTTATTTTCTCTTCCCAGTTGTTATTGCACTTTTGATATTTGTGAGAATTAACCTACACCCGAATTCTGAGAATTTTATTTAAATTCCTTTTATTCTTTAGGAATAAATAATTAGTGTATAAATCATTTTACAAACCGTGCCAAATAGTAGTTATTTTAATACCTTTGATTGGAGGCAGTTTAACGTTATAACATATATTGCGTGGAGTTACTTATTTAATTCTAAAGTGGGCAAGGTGTAAAGTCATAATATATGAAATTTGGATTATTGGTTATGAATTATTATCAATATTTTTAATTTTATTATGATTTATTAACATAATACTAGTGGTCACCCATAAAATTTTTTGTTGTTTCCAAACTTCATAGTGCGCCATCTGTAATCTTTTATTGTTATCATCAATATATTTGTTTGTGTGTGTCAAGTGCATGGTGGTACGTGTAATGTTTTATTGTTTGAATTAATGCACTTTATAAACATTATTGTTAAAAAATAGAGTTCTGCACTTCTCCTACACATAAACTAGAAGTGTGCCAAGTTTCATACCTCATATCCTCCGTCAGCGCAATTTTCGTAAAAAGAGGTCCAAAGTTTTTGCTTCACGTATTAATCTATAGATATTAAAAATAACTGATAATGGCTATTTTGATCAAAACATGGCGAAGGGCGTGTTCAGATGCCCCGCGCGGAGCACGCACAGTGCAAACGCGTTGAGCCCGCCCTAGACCCGCGCTCGGTACGCGTAATGCATCGCGCACGCCTCGCACCCGCTTGTACTACTAATGACTGGAATTCGTTCACTCGACTTAGCAGCTTCCAGGCATTCTCTGAGTGAGAAGGTGTATATGTTATAACATAATGGATTTGACAAGGTTAAAAAAAGTTCTATCGCGTCTGTAGTCTAGCGGTTCAGTTGTCGGACTTGACTGCACGAGGTCGAGAGTTCGATTCCCGGGTCGGGCAACAAAAATAAAATTGGGTTTTTCCAATTTTCTGATAAAAAAACGTTGCCCGGGATTGGATATGTGTCCGGTATCCAAACCCGGGCAACGTGGTGTGTGTAAAAAAAAAGATACTTTTTTACTTCAAAAAAGTTGTAATAGTATCTACGTATATAAGAAATGGAAGAAATCAAAAAAATCTTCACTAATACTGGATTTAAAATATAGGTACATACCGTATTTATCATTTTACACATTCGACATTGATTCAAGACCTTCATTCAAAATGAAGTATACGGAAAATATTGGTAGACTCAATTCAATATTTATTGTATTTTTTTTTCTTTTTTGTGTGAAAATTTTAGAGAGGTTATATACGTTAACACGCTAGAAAGCGTCCAGGCTTCCACGATAAAACTACAGATACACAATCTTCTGCTCCTGCAGTTTTGAGTGAAATACCACAAGGAAGCGTACTGGCTTCCTTTATGTTCTCAATTTATGTCGAAGAATTGGCGATTGTCTGCCAAGTTTCTCTTTAATTATATATAAAAAAAACCTTGCTGAGTCGACAGACGTTGTCTTGCCATAACTATGAATACTGTTTTTTCATAAGAACCTTCTCCTGACAATAACAAACATAACAAAAAAATAATTATCAAAAGTCCAGGCGAAGTTGTAAAAATTGCGAGGTTGGTAACACATTGGTCATTATAAACAAAAAATAGCAAAATTGGTTTATTCTTTGAGGCATGATGTGATGACCAAGGGAAATGAGTATTAATTTTAACCGACTTTGAAAAAAGGAGGAGGTTTCTCAATTCCACCGTATATATATATATATGTTTTTTTATGTGTGTCCGCGGATAACTTCGTTGTTGAACCTATTTTGACATTTTTTATTTATAAGAAAGATTTTATATATGTATACTAATCGTCCCAGCAAAATTCGTATCGCTTGACATTAAAAGCTACTACATAATATTTAATGCTCCGACAGTAGCGCAGTCAGCCGTATCTAATGTAAAACATTCTAAAATCAACGACTACATACAAAAAAAACTTAAAAATCATTATTCCGTGGACCAAATTGTGAATATAAATCATTCACGAATTCCCTTGCACACACAAAAAAATTCATCAAAATTACTCCAGTCGTTTAGGAGGAGTTCAGTGACATACACATGCACATAAGAAATTATTATATTTACTAGCTGATCCAACAAACTTCGTATCGCTTGATATTAATGCTTCGATAGTAGCGCAGTCTGTCGGATCCAATGTGAAACATTCCAAAATCAACAACTACTTATTACAAAATTAATTCAAAAAACATTTTCCAGGAGACCAAATTGTGAATCTAAATCATTCTCGAATTCCCTTGAACATACACACAAAATTAATCAAAATCTAGAAGGATTTCAGTGATAAGAAATATACATGTGATTGTGTCGTTGTTGATGATAGGATTATTGTTATGCAAACATATGAATCACTGTGTTGCTACTATCATAATTTTAATTTCTGATGAACTGATTTTATTTGTATGGTTATCATATGCCACTTAATATTGATTTTATTATTTTGTTGAAACCTATCTGAATTTTAGATAGCACCGATGTAATGTCACAGTCAAAAATAGGAAGGCACATGCCATCCGCATAAGTGATATTATGTAGTGACATATAAGTGAGTGATAATGTTCATCGTTAACATAGGCAATGAACTTGAAGTCAAGGCTTTGCTATAGCGGGTTAGTAGCATTAGTCCCCAGTTCATATCACATGTAGTTTCGATTTCACCCGATAAATTACTATTAAATCTAAAGAATGTACGGACGCATTTAAGTCTTATGAAAGAATGTATTATTAATTATAATCAAAATATATTTTTTGAGCATTTAAATAATTCATATAAGTTTAGCACAATTACCTGCGGCAAAACCCGTTATAGCGCTTAGTCAATGAATAGGTTTTTTCTTTCCCTTCCACAGGCTTCGCGTACGCTCGCGTTGGCAGGAAAAAACGTGATATTTGTTTTTACTCAAATTTATCATTCCAGAAAAAATACCAAATATATATGTATTAATTTGCTACACGGAAAAAGCAAGGAGAACAACTGTGTTTACCCCATCAAACATCCAAAGTTACGTTAAAAAAATCAAACATTATTTTTGAGAGGGAACATTTAAATTCTGCGCAAAACCATTTTTTCTATTATACACACTTCATGGCGTCATTGGTCAGTCATACATAGTGCCGAAGTTTTATGCACTCCTTACGGATAAACGTGGTGAAACATATGAAACTCTATTTACAAAAATAAAGGATGCTGTACCAGAATTCTGTCCCATCAACTTTACTAATGGACGGACTAATATCTTGGCCGCAAGTTTCGGCGACGTATTTGTGACATCAATGGTGGTGGTGTAGGCCTCGGTTGTTTCTTACCATCAGGCGACCCGTGTGCTTGTTCGCTGCTCTATCACATAAAAAATAAAATAAAATAAACCTTAATACATTTAATAAACATCCAGACCCAGAATTACAGATATCTATGCTCATCACATATATGCTTGTCCCCGCCGGTAATTGAACCAGAGCTCAGTTGCGTGGCGATTCCGAAATATACTGATTTAAAAAAATCGATAAGGCTAGAACCCCGTGAAATGACTTCACTTTGGTGTTGCTTTAAAGAGCTCCATATAAGTACCAATTTAGTGAAAGCATGGAATGGAACGAAAGACTCAAGCAATTTGCAGAAATTAACTCAAATTTAATGCTATTTTTGCAAACCCTGGCCATGGATATGTCTACTCACGACATTGGCCGAGAAAGTTATAATTTGATATTATTGTTATATGTATATATTGTAAGAATAACTTCAATCCAGGGTGTAAATCAAATCCAACAGTCACAATTCATCCTATATTTTTCATAAAACACAATAATTCGTGCATAGGGTATATTACTTTTACTTCCACAATTTACTACAATAGAACGTCCATCTAATTCGGCGACTCGCAATAGAAAAGTGGGGGCCCACTTCCAACTACTGCTCCTAGCTCACGAGTACCCCCACTCTAGTCATTCCTTCCGCTGATCGGGTTGCTAGTCTAGTCATAACAAATATTCTTTACCGTAATAAAAACGGAAGTCATGACCAAAGAATCTTTAAGTTATGGTATTTCTACGTTTAAAATTTCGATTTACATACACAACCTTACATTCGACCGTCCTGACACTATGTATGTCCCCATACATGAATCTGGTGATAACCTTACATTTGGCTGGACATATTAATATTGATTATATATTACAGACATTCAATATTTTAATTTTTATATATTTAAAGACGATATTGTTCGTATACCTTTGGTGTCTCTAGGCGGCGTCACATAAGGTAGAGCACGTACCATTCGCCTACCTTAATGTGGCTAATTTGTTGCCATATCGAACTAATTTCACACATTCATCTGCGGACTACACATTGTTTTATGTATGTACCGTATCTACGCTAGAAGAAGTGCTTCCCGTTTTACGAAAATAATTTTCTTGTTGTTCTATCTTGTTGCATTTATTATATTTTATCAGGAGCTTAGGACAATTCAGATATACACTCATATCAACGCTCCTTACAGTCAAAGGAAAATACGCTTTGGTTAATGCTCCTTTAAAAATTGTTTGCCAATATCGAGCCAGCGTCCGTCAGACGTCCGTTCCTCAAACCAAACGGTTGTTGAATACTTATTGCGTCCCTATTAGCCATTAAACTAAGCTACTACAAGCTGCTCTGGATGAGAACAACGCAATGCTAGCGCGCTAGACTTCATAGTTTTATCGCTCATTCTATGGATGATGCAATCGACGGCACGTTTCCCAGACAATCGCATAAATTCAACAATGCTAGTTTTTCATACCTATCTCTATGGGCTCGTTAAATCTACTCCTATGCCAAACATGTCTTCCAGGCATTGGCCGTAGTTGTGTTTGTGAGGTACTGCTGTCTTTATTTTATCCTGCCACGCTTGCTAAGAACACAAGATCGTGTGTAGACTCTCGAATCACGTCTTGGCCAATTACTGACGCTTTTGTAATGCAAAATGTATAGGTAGTAAATCTATCATCCCAACTATATACTGCAGCACTTTCGTTCACCTTCCTTCACCTTAGTAGGGGAGCCCGCGATGCGAAATGTGTAGTAGCTCCAGCGTTATTGGGACCCATTGCACTTTGTCTATTAAATAGTGGAGAGTAAAAAAGGTCATATAAGGTTTTTCTTTTCAGCGGTGCGTTAAGTGTCTAGAAGCTAAAATAGCAATTTCAGTAACTTGATCATAGCCGAACTCATCAGATATTAATTATATTCACGCCTAATGTGTCTTCGATGACAGAAATATATTAGTCAGACAGATTGCTGTAACAGACAATTAACACATATGATTTGGTTTTTGAAAGTTTCTGAACCTCCTACTCCCGTACGTCTTGTTTAAATCATCAGAAAATTCAAACATGGACTTATTGGCATACAATAAGCCCGCCGTACTTTAATCTGACACGCTCGAGTATATTTTCAAGCCAAAAAAATTAGACAGACAACCCTACATGCGCGTCTCTATGTAGAGATTTGATACATAATGGAGGTGTTCAACAATGGTACAGGGTATCTCCCATATCTTAATCTGACGCGCCTCAGTTAGTCCAAAAATCCCCTCTTGGGCTCCCCTACTATTAACCAGATATCGATTCTCTGATTCTCGGAAGTGTCAAAATTCGGCACAATATTTTTACTATCTATATTTTTATTTAAAGGTGGTTGTTCCGCGGCAATGTTTGAGATCCTAGACCTTGTTTGAGATATTGAATAAATTTAACTACTTCATTGAAAAGAAAAAGAAGGAGTAAGTGACCTGACTTCTGATGGCGATGTCCACTGCCAGTTCCTTGACGTTGCTCGTCATCATGCTAACTCGTCTCCCGTAGTCGACAAGAACTTGGACGCGATCTCTCACTGCGTGAGCGCCGCATACTTCTCTTTGTAGTTCTTGTTCACGAATCCGGATGCGCTCCCAATCCGAATCCCGACCTCTATGCTGGCTCCGCTCGGGTTCTCGACTATGACTGCGACTACGGGCAGGTGTCTACAGAAAACAGTATTAATATTATGCTTTCACTTCAAAGAATGTTAATAAATAAGGTGTATAAGTGTTTAATAAGAGTTATATTATATTGTTTAGTAGATAGTCCATCCTATCATTTATATACCCAGGGTTTTTTTCTTTTTAATTTGATTTTTTTTTATTTTTGTTTTGTTGATTTAATAAACAAAATTGAAAATGTATGTTATATAATAATGAGGGTAAGATTCCAAAACGTTAATAAAAATAACTTGATTTTAAAATGCAAATAAAATAACCAGTTATAAAATGTAAATGCAATAATTTGATTTCCAAAATATGCAAATAAAGTAAACAATTTCTGAAATATAAATGCACCAAATTGATAGTACATGAAGTTAAAAAATGCCTCCACGCCCATATCCCCAAACAGGTGGGCAGAGGTACAACTAGGGCACCTACGACTAGTCGAAGACACAAAGTCCTACAATTTGATAGTTGGTATTTAGGAAGCCTATCGCCAACCAAGCATATCCCGGGCAACTTTATTTTTATTAAAAAAATTGAAAATATACAATTAGCCATGTTTGTTTTTTTTATCCGACCCGGGATCAAACCCGGGACCCCAATAAGTCAAGTCCGTGGCCAGACCGCTAGACCACAGAGGCGATTACATAAAATAAGCAATTCTTTAGTGTAAACACAATAACTTGTTAAAAAAAATAATTGAATGACTCAATAAATTCTAAAATGTTAACTGGACTTCCAACTTAATAAACAACTCTAAAATTCGGAACTTTTTGCAAGCATTTAGGTACAAATCACAGAGAAGTGCAACTTATTAATCGTTGTAAAATTTCACCTACCCTCACATTTTTTTTTTACTATCCAAATCTTATTTTATTTTTAGAGTGAGAATTTAATTGCATATTGCAGTATTTCAAAGGAAAATACTATCTTAAGATCATGATCAAAATCTAATTTTGATTTACGTACCGTATCTCCTTATTTTTTATATAACGGTAGTATCAATTTTTATCGCTACTCTTTATCAGCATGTGTATGAATTTTTTCTACATTTGATTAGCACTAAGTAGGTTTAAACGCATATTAATCTTAGAAATTTCAACTATTTAATTTTGATGTTTTTAGGTTTAACTATTTTTTGAAGGGTATTTTTTAATTGTAAAATTTACTTTAAATAAGGAGCAGTGGTTGGAAGTGGGCCCACTTCCAATCACTGCTCCTAGCTCACGAGTACCCCCACTCTAGTCATTCCTTCCGCTGATCGGGTTGCTAGTCTAGTCATAACAAATATTCTTTACCGAAATAAAAACGGAAGTCATGACCAAAGAATCTTTAAAGTTATGATATTGCTACGTTTAAAATTTCGATTAACAAACATAACCTTACAATATGTATAAAAGAAAAACTGTACATTTATGAATATTCTTGCTGAAGGTGTAGGCAGAGATATGTTAATATATCCACTATTACACAGTTAGTATATGTCTATGCAGAGTATGTGTATGTTTCGAGGTATAAAGGTAGCTTTACAGTTTTCTTTTTTGTTAAAATTAAAACTGACCAATTAAGGGATTAAATAACGTTTGACTTTTTGTAGGTTTCAAGTCAATGAAGTCTCCGTAGATACACGAAAATCAAAAATTATTTAAAACGATATACTAATCAATCAACTTACAAACCAATATGAGAACAAGGAAATTTTTATTTCCTGCTTCTTATAAGAAGTTATGGAAGTGGAAGTTTAACATTTATTTTTATTATTTTTTTCACTGCATTCGTAGTTGTTATTTTTTGCTGCGTATAGCCTGTACTAACTATAATTTAGGTGCGATTTGTTACTTAGTGATTTTAAGACTTAAGAACAAAGTGAGACTTGTGATTTTGTATTATTAAAAATGTTTATTAATAAGAACTGATATAAATCTGAAACTCTTGTCTCATTACCTGTACGTATTTTTTTATTCGGGTGAAATCGTGTGATATCATGTGATATATATTTTTCAACTGGTGCTAATGCTACTAACCCGCTATAGCGACCGTTGTCGCAGTTTAAAGTTTACTCTTACTTTCGTCTTACTTTTTATAATATTACTTTAAGTATGAAATAAGTGCCTAGGTATTCTTTAAGTAAAAACCATACTGAAATAGGTAAGTACCAAGGTACTCTGCGTGGTTTTGAAGTTTTAGCCCAAAAAATACGAAGACATTGAATAAGAGTTGACAAGCGCACTCTGTGAATTTGATTCCCAAACACATCAATCTAAGAAATATTTGTTCAAAAATAGAAAAAAAGAATATAAATTTCTTAAAAATACACACTTACAAATGTAAGTGTCGCTATAGACTTTGTGACACTTTGTGTGATTATTATATACATCAAAAGGGGTGACCCCAATTCTCACCTTAAATTTCAACTTTGATAATTGAAGAACTCTGTTTCTAATGTTCATAGTCCCGAATCACTCAAATTCATAATGTCAGTATCAATAAACATCTGTTTTACTTACTATTATTTGTTACTATATTTACTCAACTAACTATTTTTTTATGTAAGAAGCTTGCGAACAAGCACACGGTTATCCTGATGGTAACATCATGGCCTATAAAGACTATATATGTTAGAGGTGCGTCGCTGTCTTGTGGCCGGGATGTGAGGGCTTGGGGTGTTGAGCAGAATATATAACGAATATTGTGTGTCATAATTAAGCTTAGACTTAAAGTGATGTTCCCACCAAAGGTGGTAATGGTGCGTTGACAACCTGAGGCTGGGATGTTAGGCCTCAAGCAAAAGTAAGTTTACCGGCTACCTTACCCTCCAAACCGGAACACGTCATGACGTTATGGCTATAACTTAATTATTTTTTCAAATTGATAATGTGCTGTAATATAAAATTTTAATAATTTTGTCTTTGAAAGGTTTATTTTAAGATTATTTTCATCAAACCATGCGGAGACTTTGGATATGGTTTCAGATGTTTCCTCTTTGAAGTCAAATTTACTTTTATATTTGATAAGGAAGGTAGTATGATCAGCAAATAATATAGAGTTATGCTTAATAATGTCAGGTAGATCATTTATATAAACTCAAAAAGTAACGGCCCCAAAACACTACCTTGTTGTACGCCGCATGTATTAAAAAGATAATTTGAGGTATAGATTACTTAACGGTTCCCAGATATTCTTAATATTTCAACAAACGGACAAGAACAAGTTTCTGCGCAGCATTCTACCACCAGTGGTCTTACTAAAATTGAACCGTTTAACCTTTGCTCACCCCTTACGAACTATCTGGTAGGAAGGAAGATGGTTTATTCTATTCAGAAGACCTGGATCAATACAGGGAAAATGTTTCTTATTAATACGGATCTGTGGCTATTTCCTTATAACCTAACATACAAATTCTAATTTGAAAATTATGTTTTTCATATATTTCGGTTACGTGTTGAAATTAAAATTAATACCTATTTAAAATGGCAAATAAAATTATTATAGCATCAAAACCACAATTACCGTTTTTATTAGATCATTGTCATTTATTTTTAGTTCGGGAGCAACAATGTAGGTGTTAATGTTGGGGATAAACACAGAATGCGAGCGTGAGGAGCGAGTCTAGCGACCTGAGTCATAACCTCCTATATATCCTATAAACTATTATCTACTCACACTTTAACATCTGTAACCGTGGCTTACTTTTCACGAAAAAAGAGAAATTAAGACACTACGGATATATACGTACAAATTATTTTACTTGTTCCAGCACTACATCTCCTACTAAGACGCCTACATCCGCAATGTCTACATCTCTTTCAAATACTATTGCATTGGTTTTCTTTGCATTCTTAGTTTACTGTGTCCATTCGCTATGAGCGAGCTCGCTGTCGTATAAAAACCTATAAAATACTTTGTTCTCGCTTCTTGTCGAGATGTTCGAACAAAAATTTTAAAATAAGATTTTTTACTGAGATTTCAAGAAACGAGTTTTTGCTAATTAAAATTCAACACGTGACTATTTAAGGTCCTAATTACGAGCTTGTTGCCGACACAACTATTATATATTTATATAGTTATATAGCTATTATTTTAGCTATTATTTATATAGTTGGAAAAATCCAATTTTCTAATAAAAAAAAATGTTGGTCGGGGTTGGAAATGTGCCCAGTTGGCGATAGGCTTGCCACCTATCACATTGTGGGACTAAGTGTCTTCGGCTAGTCGTGGGTGCCTTGGTTGTACCTCTGCCTACCTCTTCGGGGATATGGGCGTGAAGATACTTTACTTTTTGAGTCATGACACGTGGTGGTGTTCGTTCAAAGTTACATAAATAAAACTGGATAGATAGCGTCAAACCGCAACTTCGCCTACATGCCAAATTAAACTATAAGTTTAAACGAAATGTAGTCTGTCTGTCTGTCTGTCTGATATGTAAACCATATTACTATGAAGTGTCATCAAAATCCATTTAGTAGTTTTTACAAAAAAGAGTAACAACCATCTTTACGAACTTTCGCCTTCATAACATTAGTAGTTTAAATACGAGTATTTTCCGTTATTTATACATTTAATAATTTACTTGTCTGGGTTGGTACCGCAGCCTTACTTAGTTCTGACGCGACAGAGAAATATTCGCCACTATCAAGGGGCTTCATACCCCACCTGGGACGGCAACCGTTACCACCGTTAGAGTTTACATACATGTATTTTTTATCATGAGGAAATCCGGTTATATTTCTGTCCAATATCACTTAAAAAAAAGATAGCACTATCAAGCGATAAGTAAATACTTTACCATGAGGTGGTCAAAGCGTGAGTTTCAAATAAATGTGTGTCTGGATGTGTAATGATGATGACAAAAAATCAATTCAGTGACAATTAAAAATAAATGTACACTAAACACAACAGCGTAATATTTTAGATTATATTTTTATTCACAGGTTAAATTAAATTAAATGTACGCTAAAACTTAAACTGAACTAAAGTCTTTGCACTTCCGAACCCACAATAATTGAGCGGGGCTTTTTCACGAGCCTTTGATAACTTTGGAAGTCCTTTGTGGTTTTGTTTAGATTTGAATATGAATCGCCTCTGTGGTCTAGCGGTTCAGTTGTTGGACTCGACGGCATGAGGTCCCGGGTTCGAATCCCGGGTCGGGCAACTAAAAGAAAATTGGGTTTTTCCAATTTTCTAATAAAAAAAAATGTTGCTCGGGATAGGATATGTGCCCGATTGGCGATAGGCTTGCCACCTATCACATTGTGGGACTTAGTATCTTCGGCTAGTCGTGGGTGCCCTGGTTGTGCCTCTGTCTACCTCTTCAGGGATATGGGCGTGAAGATACTTTTTGAATCCTTTGTATACATTACTAACGGATTTAAGCTTTTCCTACCTATCGTGCAAAGGTGTTGACTACGTGAGGTGTGAGGATGGCGAGGAATAAGGCACATTGATGATCTCAATATATTTGAGTCAAATAAACCAGACAGTCCACCACAGCTAAGTTCGCGCCCATTTCGCAGACGTCGTTTAAAATATTTAAAAATAAGTATCAACATACCAGAGGAATCGAAAGTAGTTTCTGCTTTGAATATAATATATTAGAGACACAAATACACAGATAAAAGAACTTTACATAAAACTTTTTTCTATTTAGAATTATTTTTTTGAAATGGCTAATATGTTACTTACCTCGCGGGTTTTATAAATTCACCGGACTCGAACCATGTTCCTATTTAGAAAAAATAATTAATCTTAGCTATGGAAAAAAAATAGTATTTACCTATACTATTATAATTATTTTTATAATTATTCTTGCTCTGTTTTTTCTTTTTAAGTCGTTCTATTAACCATTATTTGTTTTCTGCTATTCCATATGTTTAGTGTATCGTGGTGTGATGTTAATATTTATACATTAAGCATTTTTAATATATATTTATTTAAGGCATTTTCGTAAATACGGAGATCAGAAATAAAAATGCCAGTTATAAATTGCATATTTTTTAACCAGTTCTACAAATTGAATCTAACCCCAAAGTAAGCAAATAATATTCTCGTGTTATGGGTGATAGTCAACGATCCCAATACATAAAATAGATAAAAGAATAAATTTTATAAACACCCAGACCCGGAAATGCAGACATCTAAATGTTCATCGTACAAATGATTGCCCTCGTCGGGAATCGAACGCTTGTAGGTAGATAGTGTATTATTTAAATGGAAACATATTTTAATGTTTGAGGGTTTGAAGTTTTTGTAACGACGGAATAGTTTTTTTCTTTTTTTAATAATTTTAATGTATATGAATATTTTTGCAGCGCTATGGCCCAATATTTGTCAGGCATCAAGGCACACTATTGTCAGCGGCAAATTACTAACCTTTATTTTGAAATAGGTAGTTTCTGAGTTATACGTAATAAAATTCCGAGAGAGCTTTTTTACTAGTTCAATCGTCAATAACTTTTTTATGTGCAAGTTTTATTAATATAAATCTCATATTTTTCTACACATAATTCCGGATTGAATGAGCTATCGTAAGTATTTGAAGACAATAGCTATTTTTTAATCCGGCCCGCCGATAGTTTTTTTTTTATAAAAAATATGAATCTCCTTAAAAAAATAGTATAAATGTTAAAAGACTATTGAAATTTGAACAATTAAGATACTATACTAGATACTGATTTTTATATATTTAATTTATATATTGATATTTCTAACATATATATTGCGTATTTCATATGTTAAGACTTCATAAATAGATTTTATTTTAATAAAGGATTGTAAAATAAAAAAAATGTCTTATGTTATCTTTACACCACGTTTTATAATCGTAATATTTACTGCTATTATTTTTAGGTGTTTAAATAAACCGGCCCGCCTCAAAATTAATTTTAATTTACTGGCCCGCCACTAACTTTTTTTAATTTACTGGCCCGCGGTCAAAAGAATTTTTCCACCCCTGCTCTAACCTGACTTTTGGATTTCTGTAGAGTGGAAAAAGAACTCTCTGCCGCTCGCGTTGCTACCTTAACCGTCAGTGTATTAAGAAATCACTTTTTTGCATGGGATAATTTTTAGGATAACATTTTTCAACATTATCGAAAGCCCATGCTTACCTATATTCCTTGGTTATTACTACAACTGGAGTGTTGCAAATTTTTAGATACATAAGCTTAATAATAATCAATGATATACTTTCATGTGTTCATATTTTTAGGCCAAGTACCTTGCGGACAAGGAATATAAATACTCTTAAGCAAGAGCTTGCGGAGTTGGCAGGGAGTACAGAGTGCCTAGTATCACGATCTATGCAAGCCTAGATTCTTCCAATTACTTTTTTTGCCTTTCGGGTAACACCGGAGCGATTTGTTATGAAATACAACTTAGGTGACCACTCACCTTAGATATCCATCTTAGATTCACATAGAACACACAACAAAAGTCATATGTAATCATTTGGATTTAATAATAGTTTTTTAACTATTTTACATAAATAAATAATTTTAATAATTGTTCTGGGAGCTACTGTTCGGGTGAAGGGGGGGTCCTGACCCCATGACCCCTTGGATCCGCCCTTGTCCCTAAGCGTCAATCTGGGAACCTTTTCCGATTATTCGCCGGTTGCTCTTAAATATGAAAACAATATTATCTCAAGTATTAAGTAAATTGGATGAACAGGGTTCAAAACAATGGACATTGTAAGTATTTAGAAGTTTATTAAACCTTTAAACAGACAGAAGTTATTAAACTAGCTAATAAAAGTTTCTTCGTTAATGAGTTTTTCGGTGTCACATTCCCCGAGTTGTGTGAACTCGTCCAAATTGTTTTAAATGATAAATCCTACGAAACGTAGTGTAGGTATATAGCTTGAAAAAAATACCCGTTCTATATATTGTCAAATAGAGAGAGAGAAGTATAATTAAGAAATAATTAAATGCACGGATGGCTTTTTCTTTACACAAAGCACGTTAAAACGTATAAGAGATATTTACTAACAATTCGTCCGAAAATAATTAAAACAAAATCATTAACCCATCACAAAACATACATCACTCAGCTTTCTATAAAAAAAACTGCATCAAAATCGTTTCCAAGGCTATGTTGTCACAGACATACATATATACGCGCGCACACACGCGCACACACGAACACTTTCATAAAAAATGGATTCTTATGACTACTTCAAAGTTTCTTTCGGGGTGGTTGTCACCTCTTCATGTAAACACTTGTTAAATTGTCCGAGCTCCCTATTTCTATGAAACCTAGACCCTTCTTGTAGCTTGTATGGCTTTGTCCAAGGTTTAATCTATTTTATTTGTGTGCTAAAATTAATGAAAATCGGTTTAATCAATTTAGGGAGCAAACCCCAATATACATGCAAACTTACAGATTTTCACATTTATAAATAATATGGATTAGAAAGTAAACAAGCAGAGAGATCTGCCGATAGCAAGAAATACACGTCGCCTGTTCACACTAACAATGTTACAAGTTGTATAAAATAGGTACTTCTATGTGTTTATATTGTTTAATTTAAATTATCTGCTTGGCGTTTACAGCAGTTTCAAGGGTAATATAAAAATAAGTTATTTGCGTGAATAATAATATATTTTGTTGCAAAACAAGCACAAAGTATTTAATGTCACTCACAGGTAAGATAGGTACTTAACCATGTAATTTGAATATTTGTTTATTAAAATAAAAGTATTGTTATACTTATAGCTCAAAGCAAGTAGAGTAGTGGCCCTACTTCCTAAGGTCAGTGCCGTTTCAGATGTTAACGAAATGCCTTTTGCCTGCTGATGGATCTTCCTATTTGGTGAAAGGACTAACAGAAGCTCCCAAACTCCTTCATTGTCATAATCGTTAGAAAATATAACTTCTATTGGACGATGTTAATTAAATAGTTGGTTACGTACCAGCCGTTACCGTCAAATAAATACTTCTTCTCTGTTGATTTTAGATATCACATTACCAATAGAAAACATTTCTTCTAAATCCTTAGGATCAAAAGTCGTTTTAGCTTTCGGCAACACCCTCTTCGTCTCGTCTTACCTATTCCTTCTTAACCTACTCGTCTTAATCATACGAGTATATACAGATATGTCATTCAAGAAATAAAGCACAGGTTATCTGCCCGGCATATCTGCGCTAAGCAATCTGCCACCATTGGTACCTTCTGATTTATTCTCAGATGGTTAATATTTGTGTGAATAACACTTGGCTACTTTATCGATGCTTTTTTTTGAGGCAAAAACACAAAAAATACAAGAAGAGCCTAAAATTATAAATTTTGTCACTGACTAATACATTTTGATATACATGCACAGCGTACTAGCATGGGTTCCGAAAATGCAAGTGCTTCCAGTATCATTGCTGAAATCAGAAGCTAAACTACCCAGATGTTGTTATGTTTGACCAGATTGGTCGTTAATAGGGATGTAACGATACAAGTAAATCCAAGTAGGTACTCGATACTTTTATCCGATACCAAGTACATTTTAGTATGGATACTTTGAAATGAAGTATCGAGTAGATATCGGTTAAAAGTACTTATATCAGTAAATCTTATGGTTAATGGAAATTAACATAATGGATGTTTATCTTTTAACACTGAAAAAAAAACGTTTATCCTAAATTAAAGTTTCAGAACGCATCCTTACGGCTTAGTTTTGTGTAGTTAGCAGGCTTGGCAGTTCACAAGCTTGTTAAGCTATGCCCGAAAAAAGTTTAACCGGAAGTATGGTTTTCAATCAAAATTTTTCCAAAAACGATACGATACTAGTAAGTATCGATAGTTTGTGATCGATACTGATTAAGTATCGATACTTGACGACCGATACCAGTATCGAGTAAAGTGTCGATACTCCAGTGGCATCGTTTCATCCCTAGTCGTTAGCCAGTAGTAATAAAGTAAAGTTAAATAAAAGTAAAGTAAAATAAAATAAAGTTGTATGAATTGTAGAAATGGTCAATCAAATATATCTTATCATAAATGCAAAATAAGGCTAGGCCAGTCATATGACCACAATTGTTTTGTAGATACAAACAAAGATTGTTTATAGATATTGATTAATGACTTGATTTTTTCATTTATTTTTGTCGTTTCTTGTGATGTATTACGAAATATTCTTAATATTTTATGTTGTCATAATAGTCTGTGAATAGTTTAGCCAAACTCATTAGGTTACTACATTAAGACTGACATCTAAAAGAGCTATCGATGGAAATTGGGCCCATGTTATATTACAATGTTTAGTTTGCTTATTCGTTTGTAGCTGTTTGATTATTTTCGACTACTTGGTGAGTGTAATACTTATATAAAACTAGCTGACCCGGCAGACGTCGTTCTGCTATTTTGTAATGTGATTTAAGTAAAAAAATTGAGGTGAGGTACCCTTATAACATGAAAAATAGATAGCCGATTTTCAGACCTACTGAATATGCATATACAATTTGGTGAAAATCAGTAAAGCCGTTTTGGAGGAGGACAGTAAATTATAACATTGTGACACGATAATTTTATCAAGTTACAAAAAAGTTAAGTTTTAAAAGTATGCTATTGTCACAAAACTTGAAATAATACATAGTCGTGGTTGGAAAAATATTTTATATATTTTTTAAGAAGTTATACAATTTTTAAAAATTTTATTGCTGATTTTCGTATTTACTTAATTCTGTTTGAAATGAAAATTATGCGATTTTTAATTTAATAGATCAATACCCCTGGACAAATTAGACCTATTAACCCAATAGGTGCAAGTCTACCGGTCCACCCTGTCTATCTAAACTTGAAATCCAGTACGACAGCACCAAACAATAACATTATTGCGTCAGGTATAAGATATGGTGCAGTAGGGTTACTCTGGAAACTCGATTCATGCATTATTAGAAGTTGGAATCGAATATGTCATTGTAGGTACTCTTGAACACAATACTGGCGAATTATTACCATTTAATTAATAGTAAATAGTAAATTATTTTATCCTATTCGTTGAATTTACTTGTAACTAAATGTTAATAATCCCCTAATTCTGTGTTCAAAAGTACCTAAAGTGACATATTCGATTCCAATTTCCAATTCGCATGATATCGAGATTCAAGAGTAACCCTACAGATCCCTACCCGGACAAGATGCTGCACAGCGACCTACAACTAACAAAAAAATGTAAATAATAATATGTATATAGCTTGTGTTCTTAGCATCGTAGTGTTTAACACGTCTCCAAAGTTATTGTGGTGCGTAGTTTATCATACTTAATGAAAATGCTTCAATCAGAAGATTGTTGTGTTGTATTTGCTCATAAGTTACAAAAAATCACATTCGTTAGTGTTCCATTGCAACATGACAATATAAATTAAATTATCAATAAAAAACTCTATTTTTGTTACAGATCAAAAAAACAATCTCATTGAAGTGGTATGCTGATGTCACGGTGACGACGGTGATGAGTGGCCACAAACTGCGCGGGCTATAGGAGGATGAACTATGAAGATTATCTTACCGGAGGCTGCACAAGGTTAATGTTTTTTATCATTATACACCTGCCTATCACTTATTAGTGCCATTTACCTATCAAGTGTACTAAACATTCTAAACAATTGCAAAATTGTAGTAACAAAAAGCAGCCAAGTGCAAGTCGGACTCGCCCATTAAGGGCTATGTAACACAAAGTAACATAATTTAAAAGTTTAAGTAAGTTATTAAGGCTTGCATCACATTGTGTCTTCGACTAGTCTAGGGTTCTCTCGTTGTGCCTCTGCCTGTCTCCTCGGGGACTTGGTTGTGAAGACCAACATCGGTAACTTCTCATTCAAAGAACGGGATCCTTAACGGGATGAGGTCGATTTAAGGCCTATTCTGCAAGTCTCCTTTCTACCCTACGCCCCAGACCGGAATAGGTCAGAGTCATTTTACCGGTAAGGCGGTGGATCCCTACCCAGGCAAGTTGCTGCACAGCACTCTGTTACCAGTGGTCTTGTTGGCAATTTCCTATATTTAAACTTGTAATCGCCTCCCATATTTTAATTTACGAGTTGAAGGCACTTAACAGAGAGGCAGGTGGCCTATTCTACTGGACGGACCCGGACCAACACCCAAAATATACTAAATCATTGACACCGTCATCGACAAGGTTGTAGAACTCATTACCACTATCAGTTCGTTGTGCTAAAAATGTTCTTTAATGTGTATAATATATCAAAGTCAAAGCTGATTGACTAATATATCAATGCACACGCCAAACCCTTAGGTATAGGAATTTAAAATTTTGGATATGTATTCCACTTATGACGTAAGCATTCACAAACGAATTTTTCAAAATTCAACCCCTAAAGGGGTGAAATAAGGGGTCAAAAGTTAGTATGAAACGTTTTATTCCTGGCGCAGTTTTTCATGAAAGCTCGTATGGATTGAGTAAAAAGTCAATATATTCTTCTTTCTTTCTTTAGGTTTTGGCCTTCACGTTAGTATTTAGCCATTAGTCAAGTAATAATTTGCATCAAATTTTATATCAATTTAAATTTATTTTAATTAGTCATCAGTCATAAGTCGTCAGTAAGTCATGTAAGGCTCTTGGGTAAAACGGTGGCCTTTTTACACAAGCTCATGTAATGAGTTTAGGCGGCAACGAGAAAATATACTATACGCTAATTTCTTCATGATTATTTCATTTGTGCACTTTCAATGAACAAAATTGTACAAAATGCCACCAAAATTGACTAATATCACTCAATATTAACACGAAATTCAATAATTAAGAAAAAACTTCGACCATCTTTTCTCTCGATGGCGCCAAAACTCAGTCAATATGGTATTAGTTACATATTTCAAGTTTTTACAAAATTCAAGCCTCAATGGGAAGGAATGGAGGATGACAGTTTGGATAAATGATTTTAATTCTTTGACATATTTGCATTAAAACTTCGTATGAATTGACTATACCAAAAATAAAACGGGGTTTTTTTTTCTAAAATTTAACTTTTTAGTAGGTGTGTGCACGCGAATGGTTCTAATTAATTATGCCGCGGTGAAGAAGCGATGATGAGTTCCTACCTATTGCTAAATATATTTTATCTTCATTGCATTCTGAACTGAAGACCCTAGGACTAAAGAAAGAAAGAATATAGGATTCACCTCGTGAACTAATAGTTGTTCTAAACAACCGCAATATAACTTGCAGTTAACGAGCGTCGATAAGGTTCACAGAAAAATTATAGTACTCCGACAAGAAATTCGAATACATACAAATACTGTGGGATCAAAATGTCTTACAGCGCCATCTCTTGGTGCCCACAAACATAAGTAGATTTTGTAGTATATACGACCCTCCTTGCCATTGTTTTCATTGGAATGTTTTTGAAATAACAAGATCAAACTAAAATTTCAATAATATACATGTTGTAATGTATTAAATAATAAACACAGAAATAGTAAACTGTATATTATCAAAATTTAAGTTTTATCAGTAAATTAAAAACAACAACATACTAGAACACTTTTTATTTTTACTCGAATTTTAAACAAATCATTCTTCTATTACAGACATATTATATTACATCTTTTACGTACTGGGAAATAATACTTTCAATAGTCATTCTCGTAAATATGTAAAGTTTATCTGGATTTATTCTGATTTCTGTATTCCTCGTACTACTTGCAGAATTCTCCATAGATACCCCGATTCTTATTTTAACCATGTACTCCACAATCTCTTCAAAATTGAACTAAAAAACTATTATTACCTTGTAAGCAATGTCGAGATAATTTCGATAAAGACCCTAGTTTCTGTGTCGGTCCGGGCTCCTTTGAAGAATACCTAGATACAATCCTTCCTGCCAGGCAGCTCGAAAAGGGCGAGCATAGGTTTACTGTCACTGACACCGTGACATCTGACTAGGTGGTAGAACATACTTTTGTTCTAGGCCTAATCAGGGCTTCAGATTGGCAACTCACCATTACCACCTTTGGTATCTCTAGACGGCGTAAATACCTTCAGGAAATCCGACTGCTTGTTTGCCTTCCAATACCATAAAAAAAACATTTCACTATGGGACATTAGTGGTCGCGGCGGCGAACGCAACTGTCCGTGGCGTGCTGCCGGTGGGGCGCGAATTGCCGCCTCGCCAGACGCCTCGTCGGTCGCACCGCAGGTTCCCGTGACCTAGCGGTTAGAGGGAAAGGGCAAGACGGATGAGGGGGTGACAGTTCAGCCGCAAACAATAGGAACAATGAACATTTTATATAAGTAATCGCACAGGCTACGTCCTTTCGACTAAAATAATAGATACTTATTTATAGGTGATATATGTTGGTGTGGAAACGCGTGCTTAAAATGTTGATTAAATAAATTAAACCTTTAGCATCTTATTAATAAACATTGACTAAACGCCAATACTCCTACCTTAGTCTATATGTATTAATAAGGCGGCAAGCGTTTTAAGTATTGGGTAAATGTGTAGATAGGTATATTAGGTATGCACAATGCACTCGATCTGTTTTGCGGGGCGAAGAGGCGAGAACTTCAAGTCGTCAGTTAGTGGACATCTGTTTGTTCTGGCAAAACGTCTTTGCTCAATATTGATACAAATGCATCAAACTGATAAGAGACGTTGCCGCATTATTTTATTAGTAAGGTTTTTTGTTATTCGTATTTTATTGTTTGTTTCAGCTGTAATATGTTTTTATTTAATTAATAAAGAAGGAAAGCAATGCCCGAGTGATACAAACATGATTTGTTGTTTGATAATAACAATGATATTTTCCAAAGCGCGAGGTTCTTCCTAACTCAAAGCATATACCTACACATAGTAAAATAATAATACTTAAACTATAGATATAGTTAAGATCGGTTGTGTATTGGCTGGTGCTTAAGCAAACTCGTAACATAATCTATAATATAGAAATGAACCGCTAAATGTGTTGGTAAGCGCATGACTTCCAAACGACTGGACCGATTGGGCTTACTATTTTTATTATGTTAGTTATTATCAGGGGTTGATTCTTATGAAGATTAAAGCCGGGAAATTTGCAGGGAAAATGGGAAAAAATAATACTTTATCATTTCCCATACTGAACGGGTATAACGAAGTTCGCAGAAACAGCTAGTTTTATTATAAATATTATAAATATTTAAAATGGTTGTAAAAAAGCATATTAATACAAAATGCCCAATACTTTCCAGATTTACTATTTCAAATACAAAATAGTTTTGAGTTATGTATTTCAAACTCAATTTGAAAGTTATGTATAAATTTCAAAGTTATGTATTTCAAATGCTAAATGCAAATTAGGTATTTTCAAAATACATTTTCAAAATAAAATACCTTTTGACCAAATCGAATGAAATTTTATTTTAGATATTTATCATAAGAAATAGAATAAAGATACAACGCCCAGCCAAATGACACCATATCCATGACATTTTCTTCATATTTATTTTAAGCGTATCAATAAATTCTCTTATGTTATTCATAGATAATAATACTCAATTAAAATAAAGTAAAAAATTAGACTAAAGGAAAGATAAAGATAGACATGCATGGCTCGATTTTGTGAATTGTGTTGCCATTTATTTCGGTTGATAGTGCATATTTTAGGTATTATTATTAATTTTTACTTTTTTATAACAATTAGACGGGTTTTGTCAAAATTTTCATTTTATTTTATTGTTTTGATTTTGGAAAGCCAACTAGCAGATGGATTTCCTGATGGTAAGAAATTCGCTCCGTCTAGCGACTCTAATGTGGTAATGTGAGTGGTAATGGTGCGTTGCCAACCTGAGGCCGAGATGTTAGACCGCGAGCAAATCCAAGTTTACCGGCTACCTTATCCTGTGAACCAGAACATAATATTAACGGCAAGCACTGACGTTATGGTGGCAGGAATAGGTAAAGCGGCGAAACTCGACCACCTAGTCAGATGTCACGGGGTTAGTTCTCTTCTCGCCTATGCTCGCCTTTTACGAGCTGCCTGGCAGATGGTCTATTCTGCAAAGGAGCACGAACCAAAAAGGGGAAAGTAGCCTCAGATTTAAAAAAAAAGCGATAAACCCCTGACATATAACGTAACCAAAAATCACTTCGATTACGTCAGATTTCAAACAATAATATCCGCATCAAAATAGGTCAAACCGTTCAAAATTTGTTGCCACAGACATACGCAGGTACATAGGTACGTTTTCTGTCAGGGGTTAGTGAAAATTTGTATTTTACGTCGGAGGTTGAAACAATTCATCACAATACTATCAGTCAAATCCGACAATACAAGCGTCATTTGTTCATTTCATTTTGTTGATTGGTAATGTTGGCTAAACTATTACAAAGTATTTTGCATTTTGAAATGAATTTTAAAAATGCAAAATACATTTCGAAAGGTATTCCAAATAAAATACAAAATGCTTTTTAGTAACAGGTATTTAAATACAAAATACCGAATAGGTATTTTGTATTTTAATTTGAATAATTCGAAGGTACATCAAAAAATGGAAATATAAAAGTAAATTGGGCTTACGGGGCTTGCAATTTAGTATTATACCTTAGGTATATATAAAATAAAAAATCTTATGGGTCGCAAGCGGAAATCATTTTACATTTTTAACTGACTTTTAAAAAAGTAGGAAGCTACATGTTCGACCTCATCACTATTTTATGGATATAAACTGTGAACCCATTATTTTTTTTATCTGTAAGAGTATAGGT
The DNA here is from genome assembly GCA_002245475.1 of Calephelis virginiensis. NCBI lineage: Eukaryota > Metazoa > Arthropoda > Insecta > Lepidoptera > Riodinidae > Calephelis > Calephelis virginiensis. Next base: position 579,276 of record NJDC01000906.1, on the reverse strand, counting down.
ACGTCCGATTGTGATCCGTTGACACCACCGCCGCTGTAATTAGTTTTTTGGAAATAACTTCTCGCCCGTTCTCCCGATTTTCAAAATTTATATACCTACGTGTTCGTCTCGTCGAGCCCGTAAAACAATAAAACAAGCTCGTAAAAGGCGAGCATAGGCGAGAAGAGAACAGTAATTAAATATTATTTTATAAAACGTATTTAACTTGTGATGGTGTACAATGCATAATATTCGTATACTTACTTGTTATTTTAAACATACTGCCAACTTGACGATCACGCTGCTAACTTAACAAAATATTTCAGTGATCTCTCGCGTAAAATCATGGTACAACGCGAAGAGATTTGTCCCGTGGCACTTGAGGGAGGTGCTGCTCGGGCTGCTCATCAACTTCGGCACCATTGAGCTGAGCGCGTTCAAACTCCTCAAGCAGGATGTGAAGGCCGGAGACTTGCCGCCCTCCATACTGGGTAACTATATCGACATATTACTTTACATTTTTAGTGTTAACGGAGCAAACAGACATTGTCTTGTCTTAATTATACCACCTCGTTGGTCGAATGGCTAGCGTGCACGCTTAATGAGACCGATCAACCGCGAGGCTCGGGTTCGATTCCCAACATATTTCTATGTATTAGAATCGTTGACTAGCACCCATAACACAAGCATATCATTTGCTTACTTTGGGGTTAGATTCAAACTGCGTAACTTGTCCAGGGATATTTATTATTTTAACTGGTAATAAGTACAAAATGTTTTTCTTTTATTTGTTTACGTTTTTTTTATTTATATACAGTCGTGGTCAACTAATTAGGGACATGCAAGATAGTGAAGAACAATAACCGGTTATGTATATACAAATATAAAACCCTATTGATTTCTCAGTAACTATTATTTGCATAATTTGGTCCGATTATTATGCTTTAAATGGCGGTAAATAAAAAAATAAATAGATAGAAAAAGTGTTTAATATCAAAGGTTGAACATGTATTCAATTTTAAGGTATAATTCTGTAGCTGGACATTTAATTAAGGACAGTAAACTAAAATGAAAAATAGAGTTAAACAAAACTAATAATCTGCAGTATTATAATATCTTTAACAGCTCTATTTTATAACGTGTAAAATCAGTACCCAGCAGCAAAACCTTTGTTAGTAATTACCGCTTGACACCGATGTGGCATAGACATTACCAGTTTCTGGCATATTTCGACAGGAATGTTTGCCCATGCCTCACAAAAAGCTTCATTAAGTTCATCTAAAGTTGTGGTACGATAAGTGGCTACTTTTTTTTTGATTTCGTGCCAAAGGTGCTCGATTGGGTTAAGGTCCGGGCTATTTGCTGGCCAATCTAGCACCGATACTGACTGACTGGTAAGAAACGACTTGACTGAACGGGCGGTATGATTCGGGTCGTTATCGTGCTGAAACGTCCATATAATAGGGAGATGCTCCTCAGCATAGGGAAGCATCGTTTCCTCCAATGTTGCCTTGTATTGATGTTGGTCTAAATTACCCTGAACTTTCCTCACAGGTCACACTCCATATTCAGAAAATGAACCCCACATTTTAATGTTTCCACCGCCATGTTTCTCCTGCTTTTATGTGAATCTTGGATTCATTTCTGCTTTTACTGGATGCCGTACGTATTGCCTTCCATCTGAAGAAATCAAATTAACCTTCGTCTCGTCAGAGAATAATACATGTTGCCATTGGGCGTAGGTCCAATGTCCATATTTACGTGCAAACGCCAAACGAGCATTTCTATGTTCTTTCTGCAAGAAGCGTACTTTGCGAGCCATTCTTCCGAACAACCCTGCTTCTACCAGACGTCATCGAACGGTCCTCGCTGAGATACCAGCTCTTTCGTCTGTCCCAAACACTTCGTGTTTAATTAAAATAGAGCCTAGAAAAGAACCTGGCCATCAATCTATCTTCTTGCGGATTTTTTTTTCTCGATCTTTTTGTTCTGGGCACATTTGAATCTGTGTTATTGCGTCTGACATGTTGCACTGCATTGTATACCATAGTTTTTGAACAATCTGAATGTTCTGCTATCCTTCGGTATGGCCAACCATGCTCGACAGCAAACTTCATGATAATTTTTCGTAGTATTGGATCGCAATTTTTATTTTTACCCAAATTTTTTCAAAATATTTTTCAAACTTAAAATAAATATCGGGATTGCCGCCAAAACTACCACGAAACAATAAGAGAAGAAGTAAAAAAAGTATTGAGATTCAAATTTTGAAAATAGAACGCAATATCTCAGTGTCCATAATTAAATGGCCAGTCAGCATTATTTGAACAAATAGCACTACGATAATCTATCAGCTATACTGTAAAGAGGTTTAATGTTTAAGAAGTTGTTATTGTTTGTATGATCGGGCACATAAATGAATAATTATACTTACATGTAAGAGATATGGAATATGGTTTAGACTCGTTGAAAAATAAAAAATAAATTCACAATTCGGTTTAACCCAAGAGTGTCCCTTATTAGTTGACCACGACTATATATGTCGGAGAGATATAATATCACACACACACGCGGGCCGAACGGGAACCACGGGACTAGTAGGCCGAGAGCTCACAGCCTGAGGGTAGTTAGTGAATAATTCAGAAATATCAAAACAAAGCCGTTCTAGTCCACCTGATCTAGTCGTACAACCACATCGTAAATTTCATAATAAACAATAGAGTACTCACCACACTGTTTACAAACATAACCACAATCAGGCACAAACAACTATAGCGTACACCCATTTGTTACTAAACAAACCATCAAACATTGGAGTAAGCCTGCTACTATGACAACACTACGTAAACACGTCACGGTGTTTGTGCTTACACAAACACTAAACCCCCGAAGGGGAAAGAAGGGCTCCACCCCGCCCCTCCAAACGTGAGTGCCGACCGAATAATGCACCCCCCGGACGACCCACATCCTGGGCCCCAAGATCCCAATTGAATTAACAATTGCGACCTAGAAGTGTCTTTGTCAACCTATGACAGGGAGAGACTGTTACCAGTGACAACCTCCGTACTAGACAGTGGTCCAAACTCTGAGAGACGTGCCCAAAGCATGTCTGCCGCAATATGGCGGCGCTAGGGTTTTTATACACGTGGCAACAATGAACGGACCAATAAGAAACGAGTTACTTGCTAATGCGCCACCTGTTGTGCTATTGAGACAACTTTGTCCATGACTTCCCGACAAACGGACCAATAAGAAACGAGTTACTTGCTAATGCGCCACCTGTTGTGCTAAAGAGACAACTTTATCCATGACTTCCCGACAAACGGACCAATACGAAACAAGTTACTTGCTAATGCGCCACCTGTTGTGCTAAAGAGACAACTTTATCCATGACTTCCCGACAAACCGACCAATACGAAACAAGTTACTTGCTAATGCGCCACCTGTTGTGCTACCGAAGCAACTTTATTCATGACTTCCCGATAAACCGACCAATAAGAAACAAGCTACGAGAATTCCGATGCACCTGTGGCGCCAAATGTAGTAATGACCACAATATCACAACTATACTTTGTTCATGACTTTCCGACGTTACAAGCGGATGCGCCACACGTTGCACCGACGACACTCATGACCACAGATATTATTATGAAAAAAAAATGTATTATATATATATATATAATACATTTTTTTTCAAATGTCACTTTAATATATTATAACAATTATTTATATTATATTTGTTTAAATATTACATTACATAAAAATCTCATTATTAAAATTGAATATTAAGCAAACATTTGTTGTTGCAAAAAAAGTGTCAAAAAAGTTAATTTCATCTATTATTTTAACACAATATGTTAAAAATTTTGCACCATTACCACCTTTGGTGTCTCTAGGCGGCGTGAATTTCTCACCATCAGGAAATCCGTCTGCTTGTTTGCCCTCCAATATCACAAAAAAAAACTTTTAAATTGAATATTACAAGCTGCGTAATCACTTTAAATTAAACTGCATTTTAAAAACATAATTTAAACACACAATCTATAAATAAGTAAAAATTGTTTTAAAATCAGATTCTCATCATTTAAAAGAAACATAATAAAAACTGATTTTAAAAGAATTATTAACCAAATCCAAAATCTATGTCGTCGTGATATTTAAAATATTATTACATAGATATATTTCCTATAGGCTAATGTCTAAAGTGAAATATGACCACATATTTACATAACAATATTATATATGTTTAAACCTAAATTATAATATAAGAATAGAATAAATAAAACTAAGCAATAGTTTAAGAGTCACCTTCTCCACTATCATAACACTATTGTACCTACATAGTTAATTATAATTAAAACTATAAAAATGTCAAAACGTGACTAAAATTAATGTCATTAAACATCGCACTAAATTTAAAAAATAAAATATGATAAAACAAAATACTAGAAGTCATATTGTCTATAAAAATGCTAATGACATATTTATAATTAAGTAGACTAGTGGTCGCCCCACGCCGTTGGTCGAAATTCGACCATAATAAATTTTAATATCTTGTTGATAAGAACGCCATCTTCATTTCTCAAGATCAACTACATACTTTGTTTCTTAACTTTTTAGTACGCCATCTGTGATCTTTTATCGTTATCATCAATATTATTTGTTTGTGTGTGTCAAATGCATGGTAGCGTTTCATTACATTTATCACTTTCATTACATTCTAATTGCGGTCAAATTATTTCAAGATATTTCAATAAATCGACATTTTAAACTTCGATATTCCGAAGAGCAGTCGTTCTGAGTACCTAAATGAGTTCATTGTTACAGATGAAATTCACATTTATAATGGCCATAATTCTCGTTTCTCTCAAGGTATTTTTATTTTGCACTTGCCATGTGCTTGCGTAAAATTTCTACAAATTTTATAGAAAGAAAAGAAAAGGAAAAATGAGAGTTAACGGTAAAAGAAAGGAATTAAAAATTTCGCCACAGCACTCTAATCCTCAGTAGTACAAATGGTTAGAGCCTGTGAATTACGTCTGTAACACTGAACTCATTTAGTAGGTACTCAGAACTGCGTATATATAGGACATAACTAACCGCGTTAATGGTAAAAGAAAGGAATTAAAATTTTCGATTTCTAAATTTAGAGCATTCATCGGCTTGAGACGAAAGTGAACAAACCCTGTCTGAGACATAATTTTTTCTTTCTTTAAAATTTGTAGAAATTTAAACCAAGCACTAGGCAAGCTCTAAAATAAAAATACTAATGTAGTCATGGGTACTCTTTTACAGATGTCGCTATCCTGGTGATGGGATGTTTGGAGGTGGCTATAGCGCCCGCGGTGGCGTGGTGGGGCAGTCGGAAGAGGCGGACTACACTCATCATGTGGGTCGCCGTCGCCTCAGCCTGCTGCCTGCTCTGGTTCGCAATACCCAACGCCAGTGAGAGAGAATCTTCAGGTTTGTATTCAATATTTAAATAAAATCTACATGAAAATCATTACCCACCAGTACCAAATAATATCGGAAAAGCTGAATTACTTATTAGGACAAAGGCCTAGATCAAAGAGTAAAGTATTAATATTGATCCATATGGACTTTTTTGTGAAATATATGCCACATCTTATTCTATTTTTGTTATTTCCTGTTTCTTGATCACAATCTGTTTCCTGAGGCTTCATTTTTTGACATGATTGCAAATGAAAAAAATATTGACTGTTCTGCCGAGGATAAGCAAAAGACATTGCATTTTTCTTATTAAAATGAATTTCCCAACCAGAATAGAAAAAAAATGTCTGGCCGAAGTATGATATTCATATTTTTAGTTAGTACTTACTACTACCCTATGTGCATGAATTGAAGTCACATCTTCGGCCACAGTGAGCTGTAAGTTGTGACATCTGTGTGTTTATTTGTCGTTCGTTTGTTATGTTTTACTATTAGTAGCTTAGTATATTAATCCTTAACTCATCTCATAGAAATTTAAGAAGAGATCGAAGGAGAAATCACGTTGTACTAGAGGTGCGTATTCACTTTCGATGCTTAAGTTACAATGTTCTGGAAACACTTTGTTAGTTAGAGAACTCTATTCTTTAGCCGTTAGAATAATATAAGAGACAGCACAATTTTCGTTAGTGTTCAAGGTATACAAGTAATTCCCAGTTTTAAATCTCGTTTCTTGACGAAGAAGTGAAGTCGAAGGAATCAAATTTTGTTTTTAATTGACATGTTCTTCAAAGTGCAACATAGAAATCCGAAAGACTGCCTCTGTAACGGTGTTGAGAGTTTCCGATTAACCTTTCAGTGCGCTGATTTATTTAGTACAAACAAGAAACTTGTAGCCAGCGAAACCTATTATGACAGCGGTAGGTACTTCATGAATGTTCAGACTAAAAGTAAATTTTGTTTTGAAACTAACTCCGGCTTCGCTCGAAATGGTAATTTCTTTATCATAAATTGAGATGTAAGCTATCCTATCTTTCAAATTGGATCAAATTGCACTCGTGTGCAAATTTGAATGAAATCGGTTAAGTAGTTTAGGAGTCCATCGTAAATTATGTATATTTATTAGTATGTTCCATAAAGTATAGTAAATCAATTTATGTTATAGAATACTGCGACACAAACGACCGGCAGAACATTAGCGAGTTTAAGCAAGTATCAATCAGAACTGGAATCAGACTGGGCATTTTGTTCCTGTCATGTACCGTGTTCATGGTCTGCAGGGTTGCGGTCTGGAGCCACGGCCTTGCATATATAGAGGATTATGCGCCAGACGTCATGGGATTTTATTTTGGTTAGTATTAATTCTATTACACCAATTGTAAAGGAGATTCATTATGCTTGAGTAAAAATAGCTTACGATTGTAAGCTATATAATCGGAGATCACACATACGGTTCAAGCAGGAGCCACCGGGTAAGTAGTTCGAGAGCTCACAGCATGTGGGCGTAAGCTGTCCCTCCATGATAAGAACAACCTTTGTAGTAAACAACACAGAAATATCAAAACACAGCCGTAACACCTGGTCTAGCTGATACTTACAACCATTCGTAAAACTCGTCATAATAATAAACAATGTGGAAGCATTCAATCATTCGCTGTACTGTATACATGGGTACTCCTCATATAAACAACTATAGCGTACGCCCATTTGTTGCTAAACAAACCATCGTACACATTGGAGTAAGCTTACTACTATGACAACACTACGTTAATACGTCACAGTATGCGCGTCTACGTAACCCCCCAAAGAGGAAGCAAGCAGGAGGCTACGTAACGCCTCTCAGCATGAGTAACAAATAACCAATGCATCCCCGGATGGCCCAGAACCCGTTCCCCAGATCAAAATTTAATTAACAATTACAATATATAGGTGCCTTTTTATCATCCTAAAACCGGGAGAGACTACTACCAGTGGGGACCACCGCGCTAGACAGCGATCTGCATCTGTTGTTTTACTACTAGTTACGTACGCGAACTAATAAACACAAGTCATTTGAGCACCTGTTGTGTCTGTTGCTGTTCCAACTATATCTACTAATGACCACCGCATCTACACCTCGCTTCCCTCTGAAAAATCAACTGAAAACTCAACCGTCTACTCTACTAAAATCAAGATGGCGACTCGTCCCCGTTTGAGGCAGGTGCAATCGTCCGATCAGTCTAATCAAATGGAATTAAGATTTTAGAAAGTAATTAAAACGTAAACAAACAGTAACGCACGCAACCAACAATCAACTTGACTCATAGCCCTCCGACATATATGTGTGTGTGCGTGCGTGCGTGTGTCTGTGTGACCATAAACAGGATTTTAAAAGATTTAATAATGCTTATCCAGTACACATATCCGTATCTTAAACAATAGACGCTGCAGCGGCAACGCCTTCGTATTCAATCGCTTACGCTCTACCGCGAGAACCTATGGCCACTTTAGACATTGAAAAAAATGTAGCCCACTACACTCTCCAGCCTCCTATCTCTCTTTACGCATTAAAGTTGTACCTGTGAGAGAAGGACAAACGATCACATTTTCGCATTTACAATATTGGTGTGGGTTTCATATTTTTTAAACATGGGTGTTAAATAAAAAGTCACTTTACAATTTTACAGGGATAGTGCTTTTGGCTCGTGTTGTTACGCTGTTGATAGACGAAGAACTGTTGACGTCACCGATAGACAAGAGTTTGAGTCTGCAGACAGGGTTCATCTTGGTCGGGATGCTCGTATACTTGGTACCGCTGCCCTTCCTCATACCTAAGGCCGCCCCTGTAGTTAACGGGGTGCAGAAAATATTACCACCAATGGAAGAGACAGGTATCTAATGCTTGTTTAAGCTTACACAAAAGTTGTATTGTAGCGTTGATCATGTAAATACCTATAACTATAAAAGCTAGATATTCACGGACTTTTTGTGTAAGCAATTCCGCATTTTAAGAGACGAAATACACACAACTTTTACTGTTTAAGCAGCATTCTGTTATAACAGAATTTCAGTTACCCAATAATTCGTTATAGTAAAAGCATAACTTTTAAACATTTTACAATCAGTTAAAAAAACATCGGGAAAGGATTATCTTTTTATGGTTGGTTTCCAATTCAAATTTTATCTCACATGTCGATCAGGGATGGTAAAATTATCATACTATATCTTGCAGGATTCCTAGTCAGCATTAGTCGTATCTGCAACAACCGTCTGGCAGTCAGTCAAATGATAGCAATGGGACTGCTGGCGGCTTCTCTGTGGGGTTTCGCGTACCACGAATCAGATATTGTTAAGGTAAATAAATGTTTATAGCTTCAAAAATGATTATTTGTATTTTAATCGACTTAGAAAATGAGGTTCTGAATATTTTTTTTACATGTTCCATCATGTCGAGAAATATTTGGTAAATGCTTCTGTTTGAAATGGATATAGCATACCACCTTCCAAGGTTATCAGGTTAGATACAGTGATGGATTTTTCAAGAAATTTAGAGAACTTGAACACACTTGAAGTGATGTAGCTAATTTTGCAATAAAAAGTGCAATTTTTAGTATGCAAAGGCACTTGAATAGGTTTTAATTTTGCTAATTATTATTTTTAATTGGCAATAGTTGCTGTTGAAGATTGAAATACTTAATATGCAACAATAAATGTAGTAGGCGCAGGGTAATCGGTATATTATATGGAACAATTATTTTCTGCGCCGGTTTTTAAATTAAGGTATTATAAAAGTTTAGGAACTTGGTTATTAAATTACGTAGAAAAGTTTCATGATTACCTTATTGTTTTTTAGTTTCTTCGGCAGCTATACTTTTTGTTAAAAGTCTGTGTACCTACTTATATACTTAATAGGTACCTAATGTGAAAATATTTATTTTCAGTTGAAGTACAGTATATTGTCGCGGGGAAACGACCCGATGATGTACTCGGAACTGCTGCAGTATGTATTCGCCATGTTTATCGTTGTGGTAACTATACTTAACATAACTGCTGTAAGAATATTTAACATCTCTGCAATAAGTGCACATAAAATATGCAATTTATGTGATGTATTCAAATTCTAGTACTACGGGGAGCAGCTGTCGGCGCCGATCCTGAAACAATTCAGTCCGCTTCAAGCTATAAAGCAGGCGATCTCCATGTCCGTGATCGCGCTGATGCTGTACGCGGTGCTGGCCGTCTACCCCACCTGCGACAAGGGGGAAGTGGCCGAACTAAGAAGTGACCACTTCGTTCTACCACAGTGTAGTCTCAATTGCGGGTGAGTTGTAGAGGTGTGGTGTTTTATGTCATTAATATCGAAGAAAAAGTGACATTGATAATCGGTAAATCATTGGAAACGAATCACGAATCGAAAAAATAATTATTTGAAGGGATTTTGGGGATCTCAAGTGGTGCTGAGCGAAACTAACATAAGCATATACGCTTGAAAAATATAATCGTTTTCATCTCAAAAACTTTAAAAAAAATAGCAATTTCTCAATTTAAGTATACGTGTGACTTTTATGCCTCAAAACATAATACTGGATGAAACAGTTTTGCTACTTATGTTTTTGTAAATTAAAATCAGATGATTTCTGTTTGATCCGGTTTAAATTTAATTAGGTTCACCGATCAGAGGCTTTAATAATGCGCATATTTTTTGCTTATTTACATCTTAACGCCGATGGAAAAGAGTGGTTGGCGTGTATATTTGAGTTTGTCTGTGACATTATAGCTCCTAAATGAAAATACCGATTTCGATACCGTTTTTAGGTATTTCAAAACTGACGTCATCATGATTGTTCTTAGCTACAATTTATGTTTGGGATAGATTTCTGATATCTATTTAAGTATTTCTGTGTATTAAAATTGTTGACCAACACCCATAACATAAGCATATAATTTACTTAAGTTTATATTTGTGTATCTTGTCTAGAGATATTTATTTGCTTATTGAAATTTAACTCAATTTTATTAAGTGTTTAACGGTATCCTGCAACAACTATGAAATAATTTGGAAATAGTTTAAGAAAGGCTATCTTGCTCCTAGAGACTTACTTGTATGCAAGCTTGTAAAAAGGATTATTTGTGGTTAAAATGACTCTACTACAGGGTAGGATGGCTGTCTTACTCCCAGAGATTCAGTGTATGTAAACTTGTAAAAAATAATGTAGACGATAAAGCGAATTGATAAATACGACTCTACAATACTTTAGAAAGTAGTGACTGCGTGTATGTCATATAAAAAAAACAGATTTTTAGATCGTCAAAGTCAATTAATAAATGTAATTCTACTACAGGGTCGGAAGCATGTCTTCCTTCAAAAGCATATATAAGCATAGCATATATTTCTTTAACTCTGTGTAATTACCATTCGATATATCAAGCTTTCCTTCTCATGAAACCTTGCGACACCATTCACTGGCTGTACATCTTATAACTTATTTGCGTCACCCACCATGCTGTCTTTCAAAACATTTCCACATTCATCCACGTCTAAATAAGTTTTCACGCCTGCCTTGGACTTGACTCTTCCTATCCTCACTTGAAACTTTCCGCTCATTTCCCCTTCAAGCCACAATGGATTGGACACACTCACCAACGACTGGCGATATTCTAGATCCACTTCTTAAACAGGCTTTTATTCTTTCATTCATTTTGCATGGAACACCAACAGCAGTTATACCTACAACTAAAACAAAAACAGTAACAGAAAGAAAATATTCGTAATAAGCCAATTTCAGGTCATATTAAACAATTAAAAAAATGTTAACTCTCCACTGATATACATGAAACATATGGAATTACAAAAAAAAAACAAATAATTGCTAATATAACAGCCAAAATTATAACCAATTACATATTTACAGTCGTGGACAACTTACTAGGAACACTTTTTGGTTAAACCGAATTGTGAATTTATTTTTTATTTTCCAACGAGTCTAAACCATATTCCATATCTCTTACATGTAAGTATACAAACAATAACAACTTCTTAAACATTAAACTGATAGATTATCGTGGTGCTATTTGTTCAAATAATGCTGGCTGGCCATTTAATCAGGGACACTGAGATATTGCGTTCTATTTTCAAAATTTGAATCTCAATACTTTTTTACTTTTTCTCTTATTGTTTCGTGGTAGTTTCGGCGGCAATCCCGATATTTATTTTAAGTTTGAAAAATTATTTTTAAGAAAAATGGGTAAAAATAAAAGTTGCGATCCAACACTAAGAAAAATTATAATGAAATTTGTTGTCGAGCATGGTTGGCCATACCGAAGGATAGCAGAACATTTAAATTGTTCAAAAACCATGGTATACAATGCAGTGCAACATGTCAGACGCAATAACACAGATTTAAATGTGCCCAGAATAAAAAGATCGAGAAAAACAACTCCGCAAGAAGATAGAATGATAACCAGGTGAGCTAAGAAAGATCCGTTTCTAGGCTCTATTTTAATTAAACACGAAGTGTTTGGAACAGATGAAAGAGCTGGTGTCACAGAGAGGACCGTTCGACGACGTCTGGTAGAAGCAGGGTTGTTGCGAAGAGTGGCTTGCAAAGTACCGTTGTTGAAGAAAGAACATAGAAATGCTCGTTTGGCGTTTGCACGTAAATATGGACATTGGACCTACGTCCAATGGCGACATGTATTATTCTCTGACGAGACCAAGGTTAATTTGATTTCTTCAAATGAAAGGCAATATGTACGGCGTCCAGTAAAAGCGGAAATGAATCCAAGATTCACAAAAAAGCAGGAGAAACATGGCGGTGGAAACATTAAAATGTGGGGTTCATTTTCTGGATATGTAGTGGGACCTGTGAGGAAAGTTCAGGGTAACTTAGACCAACATCAACACAAGGCAACATTGGAGGAAACGATGCTTCCCTATGCTGAGGAGCATCTCCCTATTATATGGACGTTTCAGCACGATAACGACCCGAAACATACCGCCCGTTCAGTCAAGTCGTTTCTTACCAGTCAGTCAGTTTCGGTGCTAGATTGGCCAGCAAATAACCCAAAATTAACCCAATCGAGCACCTTTGGCACGAAATCAAAAAAAAGTAGTCACTTATCGTACCACAAGTTTAGATGAACTTAATGAAGCTTTTTGTGAGGCATGGGCAAACATTCCTGTCGAAACATGCCAGCAACTGATAATGTCTATGCCACATCGGTGTCAAGCGGTAATTACTAACAAAGGTTTTGCTACTGGGTACTGATTTTACACGTAATAAAATGGAGCTGTTAAAGATATTACAATACTGCAGATTATTAGTTTAGTTTAACTCTATTTTTCATTTTAGTTTACTGTCCTTAATTAAATGTCCAGCTACAGAATTATACCTTAAAATTGAATGCATGTTCAACCTTTAATATTAAATACTTTTTTCTATTTATTTATTCTTTTATTTACAGCCATTTAAAGCATAATAATCGGACCAAATAATGCAAATAATAGTTACTGAGAAATCAATAGGGTTTTATATTTGTATGTACATAACCGGTTATTGTTCTTCACTATCTTGCATGTCCCTAATTAGTTGACCACGACTGTATATATAATTATATCTGTGTTTTCAGTCAGGTCCCTATACGTTCTCGAGTCCAGTAGCCACTTCCAGAGGTTTTGATAATTTTTTTCTTGAGTATTATACTAAATAAATTACGAAGATATTAATATATTCTTGTTTTTAAGAGACGTTTACTGATAAATCAGATCATTTGTTCCAGTTGTGCTACTGGGTACGAAGAGTTCTCGCCGGTGTGCGTCCTAGAGGATATGACTACATACTTTTCGCCCTGCCACGCCGGCTGCTCTGGCTCCGACACGTTGAACGGTCTCAAGTAGGTCTCTAATAAAACTATTGTTTGGTTTTACTCAACAATAACAAAGAAAACATTTATTATCAGGCAAAATAACTTAACAAAATATATATAAGATGATATGAAAAAGATTCAAGATAAGATCTGATATGGTTTTATATTTAAGTATACCTATAAATATATATATAGTCGCATCACAAATGGTATGGTCTATTTGAAATAAACGATTTTATATTCTACCGCTGCACAGAAAGCTTCAGAAAAGCTTTGTGTCACTTTTATCTTTTTGTAGTTCTCTGGTAAACAGCGAGCGTAGGTTAAATATGTCATTACCAATATCACAACTGGTGGTAAAGTGCAGTTACTTGCCTCTGATAGGATACACTGACATATTCCTGCCTCCATAATGACTTTGCCATCCGGGATTAGGGTATGCGGTAGACTTGCACAATTGATCTGACTAGCCTGTCACTGAAATATTGGCGACATAACCAATACGTGGATGCTTGTCACAGTCTGGCCAGTTTACTGTCACCAGTTGAGGAACTACCCCAAGTGGCTGGCTGGTAGTTTTTTTAATACGAGTAATATAGCATGTTTTGCTACATACCTATAAGATATTTTCTTTGCAGGATATACACAAATTGCACGTGCTCAACGACGCACGCGCTGCCCGGAGCTTGTGCGAAGGACGAGTGCACGTTCGCGTTCTATCTGTACAGGAGCATTTTCATCGCACTCGCTATAGTCGTTTGTAAGTTACCATGTATTCAAACACATTATATTTTAATGAAATATTTTCTTTTCTCCTTGTATATAGACGTAGGAAGATGGGCAACATTTTACGTTAAACCGTTATTATTAAAATATTTTAATAGAAATTTAACAGAAGTTTCGTTCTTTTTTTAATATAACTCAAGATAACTAACGTTTCTACTTGATCAATTTTGATAAAACTTAACTTATTTTTTAAGTCGCATCCTAACCATTCAAATATTAAAAACTCTATCACAATTAGTCCCAAAATTTTCCCTTTATAAGATTACAAATACTCGAACGGACAGACCAGAACTAAAAAAAACTGTTTTAGGCTCTGAAGCAGCCGATTTATGGATATACCTAGATAGAACAAATTCGTCACCCATCGCTTGTTTTGCAATTGCTTAAAATATAGGTTCAATTTAATTAAAGACTGGCTAAAATTTGCTTGGGAGATAAGGGTTTTTTTTAATTAAAATTAGTCTATTTATTTTATTATTATATTATCTATTTATTTTATATTATTTTTATAATGTTTATATTTCTGGTAAAAGCAATCTACGAGCAGAGCCGGATTAATCCTAAGGCAGAGTAGACAACTGCCTAGGGGTGCCATCGACAGGGGCCCACTGTAGTCCGCAAAAAAAAAGTTTTATGGATCGAAAATGATAATCAAAAATACTATTCTCTTTTTTATTTTGTCTCATCTAGTATCTAATATTCGAAATAATGTAATCCTTCTGAACGCAACTGGACCTCATTCGCGTTGGGAGAATCCCCGATTCGTTGGGTGCGTTCTGTAAGCTTCCGTAGCGTGATAATAATTTATAGCGTCATAATTCCGAAACTTTCGAAACACGTTAATTACAATATGTGAATTTTGCGATTGATAGGTAAAGAATAGGGGCCCGAAAATTGTATTGCCAGATATTTCATATTCCGAAAAAGAGCTAAAGGGTCCTTTTTTTTCCACGCACTAAAAGGGTTCCCGTGGGAGAGGGGTTAAAGTCAAAATTACTAAACTAAACTAACGCGTTGCCCGATTTAATATATACGTTTTTTGATTTGTAGTAGTAGGTATGTGCTTTACAGATTATTCCGTTAAACTCCAAGTCATAAGTTTTGTATTTTAGAAATTAAATACACTACAACACTCACTGTAATAACTAAATAGCTTAAAAACTGGAAAGTAGAGAAACTTTTGAACGTACTTAACATCTTACATATACATTTTGTTTTATAGCAGATAACCTAGTGTGATAATATACAACTCGTCTGATGGAAAGTGATGTTGTAGTCAAAGATGGAACTATACTGAACCAGAAGCGGCCTTTTCACTCTTGCTTTGAAAACGCCCAAATTTTCAAAAGTACTTCTTTAGGAAGTGAATTCTAATCTTTTGAAGTACAAAGAGGGAAGAAGAGACAACTTTTTAGCCCGTACGCGGAATATCGATATAATTCGCCTTGTGTTATGATTTTGAAATGATCAGGTGGTATAAAGCAGAGGAGAGTACACTCGCCGAAATGTATCCGCCGAAAAACTAAAAAAATACATTATGCGTATTACATAATATAGGTACATATCTTCAGGCCAAGTCCCGGGTCGGATAGCTTAAAATATAAGAATGCATTATGTATAGATATAATAGAGTGAGAGATTTGTGCAGTGCTGGGCGTGCAAGCGCAGGGGATGTTGGTGGTGCGGGCGGTGGAGGGGCGCGACAAGTCGCTGGCGCTGGGGCTGGCCAGCTCCGCCGTCGCCGCGCTCGCGCTGGTGCTCGCCCATCTCGGCTTCCTGCTCATAAACGGTTACTACTTCATATATCTTTATTGTAATTGCTGCTAGCAAATATCTACATACAACACAGAAGGTTGTTAATCCTCTTATGCGAACTTAAGCTTATCCCCTCCCAGCTCAAAAATAATACGAACTCAACAATTGATTAGTACCTACTTTTACGGAGACAGGAACAATTAAGACAGTTGGTGCAATCTTTTCAAAATGCCACGAGCTCATTCATCTTTAGTTAGCGCCATGAGATTACCCACCTACGAGGTAATATACCTAGTTGAGATAATTATTAGAAAATGAGAATTATTATTAGAAAATATTACGAAAAATTCTAATACAAAAGTAGTTCAAGGTGGAGATTGGAATATAATATATCTTTTACATTATACCAATGTTAACAAAAAAATTAACAAGTACTTTAAAAATGTTAATGTTTGTCACTATACTTGTAAACCTACTAGAAAACATGAATGTTTAGATGAAATTGCAGATGCAATTTAGATTATGTTTTTTTTTTCTAAAACTCATATTCTTGGTTTATATGACCATGAAACTGCACAAAATATACCTAGTACGAATAGATATTACGCCACGTTCTCGATTTGAAACAAAGCGTCTCTTTGGACAAGAAAACATTAAAAAGTTGTATGAATGCCTGTCATTTTTATTTGTAATCCTAGTAATAATTGTGAAGAAGTTTTTATTAAATTCCATGATATTTTGATATTATGAATTATGTTTTCCGAAAATTCAAATTGAAGTTTCAAACAATTCAATAAAAACAAATGGCTATCAAAATGTATTACAAAGTGTTGCAAAGTAAAACGTCTGTCATATCAAAGGTTATATTTAAATTATCGATATTCCCATACTAACAGTAAGAGGAATAAAATAAGTTACATGCGTTACGAAAGTATTATCCAAATGCGTAATAGAATCTTGAAAACAGTATCTAATCAAAATATAATTCATAAAGAAGAAATTGAAAAAAATGAAATAAATAACTTAGTCTGTACTGATGCTCAAGCAATTTATAATTATTTTAATGACTTCTTTATAAACCAGACCAATTCTTGTTATAAAGACCAGACTATTTCTACAGGTAACACAAAATTTCATAATCTGTTCAAACGTTATGACACTATGTTTTTGACACCAGTACATGAAAATTATATTATTATGGTCATACCATTAAGCTATACTGGTATATTAGCTACTACTAGAGCAACCTATTTTTCGTTTTGACTTAACATTTTGATTTGACATTACAAGCCTCTCAGAAATAATGGTCAGTAAATAGGAATAAGTTAGCAATATTTGAAACTTAAATGAAATCTTTATTAGGAGTGTAAACTCCATTGGCAATCATGGAGCTATAGACTAATGACATAATGGAGGTTACACTTCTAACAAAGAACTGATGTCATTGATAGAAGAAGGTGTTACTTTGCGGAAATCCATACTTAAATCCAAATAAAATTATTAAATTTTCAATTTCCCGCCAAAAAAATTATAAGTATTATGACGTGACAAAACAGGCAAAATAGTGTACTATGAATGAATTGGACTTACCGGAAGCCAAAACCCTCAAATATATCCAGATCCACACAACACACACGACTAAACTGTTTTATTAGCACCAACAATACACACACTCTTTTCACGTTTTGCTTTCGAATTCGACTGCACTCGACGAAGGTCGAGCAGAAACTGGCGCAGCGCTTTTTTTTTGAATGTGACTAATATGGTGCCAACCTCGCGGTTTTCAGTTCACCAGGCTTTGTAGGCCGAGCATAGTGCTCAGTCCAAGACATCATTATTTAGATTTATTGGGAAGAGCCCTACAACGCCAGCAACAAAGTCCTTGTCTCCCGTCGTCGCTCGGCGTTAGGTACCGGGCGCAAGAGATCTTCGTCGCCGAAACCGAGTTTATGTTGCTTGGATTGGGAGGGAGTCTCACGTTTGAGGCGGTTATTCGTTCCGGTGGATCCTATAGGACGTGATGGCGCAGCGCACACGGCTCGTTCTATTTATAGGATTTTGCGAGTTCGCGCGCGGGTTTGTTTTAGCGAGTACGCTTGGTGCTACCCCTCACCTTTGTTGTCAAACATGTGTAGCAGGAGTGAATTATACAAATTTGTTTGTTCGTTTAACAGTGTAATTGGTTCTTCGTTATTACATTTAATAAATTCTACTTGTTCTAGTGTATTAAATTTTAATCCTTTGTTACAAGTATGGATTAACTCGAAAGTATGATCTACTGCCAATGTCTAAAAGATGTTTAGCAACATGCGAATTATCTTGATGAATATTTTTGACAGCCGATATGTGTTCCTTGTAACAAGACTCAAAACTGCGACCAGTTTGACCAACGTATACATTGTTGCACATTTATACGTCAGAACAATGTAGTTTATAGATTCTTAATTTACATTTTTTTTTAATTTTGTGCTTACTATTGCATAAGATGTGTTTTAATGAATTTTGCCTTCTAAATGCAACATTGATATTATTACGTTTTAAATTTCACTGAACTAGACCACATTCAAGTTCTGCGCCAGATTATACAGAAGTCCGAGGAGTAAAACGGCTTTTATGTCTAACGTTTGTGGACTACGAGAAACCGTTCGATTCGGTTGAGACATGGGCGGTGCTTCAGTCATTACAGCGGTGCCACATCGACTGTCGATACATCGAAGCGTAACCGATCTAGTTGCAGAAAGGTGTGAGACAGTGAGTACATCACTCACCTTTTATTCGCAGATTATATTGTGGTCATGGCGGAATCACTGGAAGACTTGAGCAAGATGCTCGGTGACCTCGATAGAGTTTCCCAACAGGTGAAGATTTCCCAACTAAAAGTTTTGCACTTTTAGCTAATCGGAACTATTTGAATTTCAAATGTTATGTTTTTAAAACATTGCAACCTTCTTAGTAATAAAAAAAAAACAATTGGCGTGAAATAATTTGGCAGTGGTTTTTTTATCACACATCAAAGTTTTACGTACGCAACAAAGAGTAAAGTCCATAAATGAAAATGGAATTAAGTCTAAAAAAAATTGGAGCGATGATTTTTTATGATTTTAAAAGTTCTCTTTCTCCGCAAGACTGTGCCGCTTGTCTTCAAAATGCTTTTGGTAGACAAGCACCTTGTTTGAGCACCGTGAGGCGATGGTTCGCTGAATTTGAGAAAGGTAGAGTTTCTTTACATGTCGAGTTTCGTAAAGGGCGGCCTTCAACTGCCGTCAACGAAAATAACGTGTCTACTGCTAAGCGGTTAATTGAAGAAAACTCCCGGATTACCTATGAGACAATTCGAGGACTATTGGTAATTGGTATGAGCCAAATCCAGAAAATTTTACAGGAAGAATTGAAAGTTCAGAAACTTTGTTGTCGTTGGATCCCTCATGAACTGACAGTGGAGCAGAAACGGGCTCGAGCTTTATTCGACCATTTGTTTACCCAGGGTGTTAGAAAAAGTTGGCGAAACATGACCCAAAAGTCGCATTCTCCTACACCTTGACAACGCTTTTTCACACGGCCAACAAAACAAAGTCATTTTTAGCTTCCGAAAAAGTACATCTCGTCAATCATCTTACACGTAGCCCCGACCTAGCACCCTGTGATTTCTGTATTTTCCCCAAAATCAAAGATTCAATGAGAGGTTTTACTTTTACCAACTCCGAAGAGGCAGTGATAGCGTTCAATCAGCATGTAGAGAGCATGCCTTCAGATTTGTGGTCCTCCTGTTTTAAAAAATGGTTAGATCGCTGGAGAAAATGTTTAAAATGTAAAGGAGATTATTTTGAAAAGCAATAAACATAATATTTTGGTCATAAAATGTTGTTTTTTTAAGTTACGCTAAACTTATAGTGTGACCTACGTATACCTACGCTTATCTATATATTAATACGTGATGCCAAAACTTTGGACCCCTTTTTACGCAGGAGCATAAAATTTGACACTCTTATAATTTATGTGTAGGAAAAGTGCAGAACGCTAATCTTTTTCAATAATAATGCGTATAAAGTAACTTAAATTAATAAATTAAAAGTTACACACACTACCATGCATTTGACACACACAAACAAATAATATTGATGATAACGATAAAAGATCATAGATGGCGCACTAAAAAGTTTGGAAACAAAGTAGTTGGTCTTGAGAAATCAAGATGGCATTCTTATCAACAAGATTTAAATTGATTGTGATCGAATTTCGACCAATGTACCACGACCACTAGTAACAATAAATTCCTCAATCTCAATAACTCGCCAAACAGGAAGGGCTCATAATATCTCTACTTTGTCTGAATTTGATATTTTTATTAACTGTGACTGCAGGTTTGACATGTCGCTGGTACACGGACCACTGCCAGTTGCACGGCGCTGCGCTGGCGCCGGCTGCGAGCGCCGCGAGCGCGGTGCTGGCGCTGTTGGCCGCGCTCGTCGGCATACTCGCCTTCTTCTATATCAGGAGGGAACATAAAAACAAAGCGGATCAACAAGCCGAGCAGAATATTGAAATTTGACGACACTACACATCTTATAGATTAGTTGCTGCCTGCGACTCCGTACACATGTTTTTTTTATGTATAGACCTATCTAGACAAAATATGTTGTATGACGCTTACGCCGGATATTTTAAAGTAGGCCGTATGCGGCTTTGACCGCGTCAAAAGTTAAATCTTTTATGGTTACATAACTTACTAATCGATCAGATTTAAATATTTTTATCTTAAATCACTGAATCAATTCCGCCTTCTAAATGTAAAACCTGCACAAATTATTGAACCATATTTTTATATTTGTGTTATTTAGTTAATATCAGGTTATTCCTAAGGTGATTGATTTATATGCCATTTACAAAAACCTTGGTACTATCATTTTTTTAATTGAAATAAAATGAAAGCTCATGCGGCCCTACTCAGAGATATCAATTACCATTAGTCTTAGCATTTCAGCGATAGTCACTTAAAGTTAAAATGTCAATTAAATTGGTAAAATAAGAAGCAGAAATAAAATAGCCTATGTATTGTCATCAACAACTACTATAGTAACACTGTGTATATATAATTACTAGCAGTTGCGCTACATTCTTTATTTTTTTTTTTACCGCCGTTTTACTTTCTGGATCGCAATAGTCATATTATTTAAAAAACTGTTGAAATAATTATTGATGACTCTATTAGAGTCTATTACAGCTTCAGAAAGATTATTTCGTTAGTTTGTATTATAGAATAGGTATTATAGTTTAAATATTACAAAATGAAATAGTCGACTAGGTAGATTCTGACGGAATTATTTTTTTGTTCTTTTAGTCTTTTTGTTAAGTTTAAGGTAATTTAAAAATAACGTTATTATTATACAATATACATATTTAACTAACCCTGGTTTTATTTCTGCCTTAACACTTATGTAGTATTACTTTGTCCTTCCTAAATAGATGTTAAAATTTTCGCATAATGTTTTGTAGGTATATCCAACAAAAGTCATTTATATAAAAAGCCATGATTTAATTCACTTTTGATTTTTAATATTTAGATATGTTTTTACCACGTAATCCGTCATAAAAATTCTTGATGGGAAGGACAAGTTAGACAATAAAGATAACTCAGGGACTTATCAACTTCAGCGTTCAGAATGTAACGGAACATAGGTAGGTTAAACAGGTCTTAATTTTCAACTGACTTTTTTTGAACTGACTGATCATACCAATTTAGTAAATCTAGGCGTGTGGTAACAATTAGAATATGAATATGAAAATGAAAGAAAACAAAACGTAGAAATAAGCCAAGTCAATAATTAGTTAGAACATGAACCTACAAATCAGAATATCTATCTAATAATTTTGAAGTTCCTCAAGACAGCATATTAGGACCTAAATTTTCT
Organism: Calephelis virginiensis; assembly: GCA_002245475.1. Lineage (NCBI taxonomy): Eukaryota > Metazoa > Arthropoda > Insecta > Lepidoptera > Riodinidae > Calephelis > Calephelis virginiensis. The sequence continues at coordinate 557,554 of NJDC01000906.1, read as the reverse complement.
TAATAATAAATATAAATGATCTCCCAAATATCATAAGTGCCTTATGATTGCTGATGATTATGGAAAGTAGAGTTAAGTCATTTCAATTAAGACGATACGAATCAGTAGAATTAGTTTTATGAGTCGAATGAAATAATTTGAAAGAAAAACAAAAATTGTTGCAAGCGTCCAATTAGAATACTACGAAAGCAACATTAAAAACTGAGTAGATACCTATCAAAATTAATCAGTGATGGAAGGTATTAAATATAATATAACATCTCGATTTGAGAGCGTTTCCTTTTTCTGCTACAACTCGGCGTTGACATCTCGAATAATGTTTAATTTCGTGGTCATCTGGAGGAGAAGGCTAACATAGCTTCAAAAAACTTGGTCTGCTCAGTAAAGTGAGACAGTTTTTCAAGCCGACCCATCGCTTACAACTATATAAACCGCAAATTCAGCCTCATATGGAGTACTTACTGTTCTCAACTCTGGGCAGAGGCTCCACAGTACCAGCTCCTCCCGTTTGACCGCATTCAACGTAGAGCAATTCGAATTGTCAATTACCAATCAGCTAGATTCCTTAGCGTTGCGTAGATATGTTGGGTCACTCAGTGTTTTTTATCGCATCTATCACGGGAAATGCTCTGAGGAATTGTTTGGTTTAATTCCAGCCACTGATTTCCACCTTCGAACATCGCGTCAGAGCTTAAGGTATCATGCCCATCATCTCAATGCGTGGCGATCTACAACTGTGCGATTCCGAAGACATTTTTTACTCCGTATAACACCTTTGTAGAATCAGTTACCGAGGGCGGTATTGCCAAACAATTATGACTTAGGAAACTTCAAGAAAAGAGCGTACTCATTCCTTAAAGGTCGGCAACGCATCTGTGATACTCCTGGTGTTGCGGATGTCCGTCGGCGGAGGTGATCACTTTCCATCAGGTGACTCACTTGCTCGTTTGCCTCCTCTTCTATAAAAAAAAAAAAACTTTTTGTATTCGTACCAATCAGGGATGCCTGCTTTCTTTCTCTGTACTTCAGAATAGTAAAAATAAAATAAATAGGTAGAAGTTAGTTTAAAGTATTATGCCCATCATCTCAATGCATGGTGATCTACAACTGTGTGATTCCGAAGACTTTTTTGAATACGAACAACACTTTGTGCAATCAGCTACCGAGGGCGTTATTCCCAAAAAATTATGACTTAAGAACCTTCAAGAAAAGAGCGTACTCATTCCTAAAAGGTCGACAACGCATCTGTGATACTCCTGGTGTAGCGGATGTCCTTCAGCGGTGGTGATCACTTTCCATCAGGTGACCCGCTTTCTCGTTTGCCTCCTCTTTCATAGCAAAATGTAGGTAAAAAGTAAATTAGTTAAAATGTAGTATATGAATTTAGATAGTCTAAAGATCGTCACGGTACAGGGAAAGGGGAAATGTTTTACTTCAAATTTGACGCATGCAAAGTCGCGGGCATACGCCACTATATATTAAAACAGTCAACCCGGCGAACGAATAAATTAAATCCCAAGTGTAAATAGGGCATGAGACATATAGCCGCCGCGGTGAAGAAGCAGACATAAATATTAACCTATTACTAAATATATTTTACCCTTGGCATTCTGAGCTGTAGACCCGAGGACTAAAGAAATAAAGAATATAGGATTCACCTCGTGAATTAATCGTTGTACTTAACAGCCACAATTTAACTTGCACAATACGATAACTTGCGGTGCGTCCACCATCCCGGTAGATTTGCGAGCGACGATAAGGTTTGATGATACCATCTACTCAGTAGGGATTAGAGGGAAAGGGCAAGACGGGTGAGGTCCTCGGTGGACGTGTGCGAGCCGCCACACGAGAACTTTTCTTTCCCAACGGTTCTGCGAGCAGTGTGCACATTGCCACTTCAGCTTGCTGACTATCTAGACTATGTCGGTTACTCTCGTTGTCGTGCGGATCACCGAATTACGGATAATATCACACAGAGAAACACCCAGCATAGCTCTCTCTTTAGCCCGCTGAGCAACTCTGAGCTTATTTAAGAGGCCCATATTTAACGGCCAAGTCTCAGTTCCATATACTATCACCGATAACACACACTGGTTGAAGACTTTCGACTTATAGTCTAATTTAATTTGGACAAGAAGATACCTTTTAACTTCCTGAACGCTGCTCATTCTAGATGGATTAGGCGATCGACCTCTTTCTGGAAGTTCGATTTACCTAACTGAACAGTTTGACCTAGGTATACATCCTGTTTAACAACTTAAAAATTGAGTTCCCAACATGAACTTGTATAGGAGCAACATGAACGTTGAACATGACTTTCGTCTTGACCAAGTTCATTCTAAGACCCACCCGTTGGGAAACTCGATCGAGGTCGCCGAGCAACTTGCTCAAGTCTCCCAGCGATTCCACCATGATCACAATATCATCTGCAAATCGAAGGTGAGTGATGTACTCGCCGTTAATATTGATGCCGATTCTATTCCAGTCAAGAAGCTTGAAGACATATTCCAGTGCAGCAGTGAGCAGTTTCGGAGAAATAACGTCTCCTTGCCTCACACCTTTCTGCAACTGAATCGGTTTCGAGCTCAGTAGGGTTACTCTCGACGCTCGATTCATGCATTATTGGAAATTGGAATCGAATATGTCATTTTAGGTACTTTTGAACACAATTCAGGCGAATTATTGACATTTAGTTAATAATAAATTATTTTATCCTATTCGTTGAATTTATTTGTAACTAAATGTTAATAATCCCCATATACTGTGTTCAAAAGTACCTAAAGTGACATATACGATTCCAATTTCCAATTCGCATGATATCGAGATTCAAGAGTAGCCCTACTGATCTTGTAATCGGACCGACATAGTTGCTTTTTCGTACAAGCACCTCAACATTTCGATGTATCGATAGTAGATGCAGCAAAGCCGAATCGAAGGCTTTCTCGTAGTCCACAAACGCTATATTATAACCGATTATACTCCTCGGACTTCTGTATAATCTGGCACAGCGTATGAATATGGTCTACGGTGCTAAAGCCTTTACGGAACTTGGCTTGTTCGGGAGGTTGGAAATCGCCCAACCTGCGTGATTGTCGGTTCGTCAAATACCTCAAGTGCTAGTATTCCACGCGCTCTCAGTAGCTCAGCAGTAATTCCATCCAAAAAGAATATAATCACTAAGTTTTAAGTGACGGGACTTAGTACTTAAAAAAAAAACAATCAGTTTACATGACACTATGTTACCAACGAAACGTAAATCGTCACGTAAACGTCAGTTTTTTCATAAGTACCAATCTCGCAGATAAAATAGGGCTGCTGAGCGAGGTATTTATTTTTATCGCTATCGATAAAATATAAGCAATTGGTGCTGGTGGCATACAAATGACGCTCTTGTAAATTTATTTTATCCGTATTAGATAGGACTTGTGTTCACATACGAATCCAACGTAGGTACACTGGATTGAACCAAGTTGGACAAATGTGATCACAAAGTGAAATAAAAGACTTAACCATGTATATTTAATATATTTACAAAGAAATAAATAAAAGTTCACAATCGATCACAGACGTGATATTTGTCAGAGAATAATATTTAAAATGATCAGCCCGAGTAGGAATATAACATGAGTGTAACAGCGAGCTCGCATTTTCCAACGCATCTTTAAATGTTGTTTTATCTTTTAACTACGCTACCGGACTATTATTAACAAACTTTATTTTTTATATTGTTCTCATGTATGTGATTAATGTCTTAATGAGAAATAAAGATGCTTTTAACCGAAAATGAGAAATACAAAATTTTTATTACTTCATTTTCATTCTTTTTCATTTCAAAGCATTTGATTTTTTTTTCGAAACAAACTATCACTTCGGTTCCCATTTTATTTTTGCAGTCGAATAAGAAAAATACAATATTTTAATATTAAATAATTTAATATTTTCCGAATAGTTTGAAATGTAACGCGATTCTAAAATCTATGGCCGGACTATAACACAGCCTCTCCGAAGATTTGAGTAAAAAAATTCAACGAGTTTTCCATCTTACTCATAGAGTTATTATTAGTATATGAAGCAAATCGTCCCAAGCATTTTTATCAGCTAAATTTTCTGCGAACTTCTAGTGAGACTTTTTAAAATAAATAATTTAGTTTTTGTACATTTATTTAATTTTCTTAATGGTCCAACATGTGATAGGATAATTTATTATAAAACAGTATACATTGGCCACGAAACAATTTTTACGTGGAGACGATATACTTACATGGACGGCAAAATTGTTTGTGTTCATTGTGTTTTCAAACTGTAGGTATATCACAAATAATATCAAATCTCAATTTCTTTAACTCTTTCTACTCGGGGAAAGAAATAATTATAAGAAAACAATTAACAAAATTATAATGACGAAGAAATAGATTTAAAGTAAATTCTCCATCGATAACATTACCCATGTATCTAGGTTCCAAGAAAATTTTAATCTGTGTTTGTAACTTTTCAAATACTGTGTCGGCCGACGGAAGCGTAGCATTAATATGATAAATTGATTCTAACAATAATTATTCATCAGGAATCAGGTTTGCTCACAAAAATGTAGTAACTTCTTCAACTGACTTTGTTTCACTTTAAAACCTTTGCTTTCGGAGTGTGTACCATATACCCATTCAGTACCTTAGACGCGAATTCGCGTCATTGTAAACTTTTTTCCAGTGCCATGGACGCGCAATCGCTTTCTTATGAGATTTGTCTTATTTTTCCTCACTTGAAGGGTAAATAATCTCAAATTGAAAGTATACATATCGGCGCAAAACATTATTTTCATCATTTAAATAAACAGGTAAC
>NJDC01000906.1:531223-552589 GCA_002245475.1 Calephelis virginiensis | reverse complement strand
AAACTCTAGAATAACGACGGGGGAACTTAAGATTAGACTAAAAAATCCAGATAAAATAGTTCAACGCAGACCATATAGGCTAGCACCAGCAGAACGTGAAAAGGTGAAATCAATAATCAAGGAGCTAATAGAAAAGAAGATAGTACGTGAGAGTAATTCTCCATTTGCTAGCCCAATAATCATGGTTAAAAAGAAAAATGGTGAGGACAGATTATGTGTGGACTATAGAGAGTTAAATGCAAATACGGTAAGAGATCATTATCCTCTTCCACTTATTTCGGAACAACTGGATCAATTAGCAGATGCAAAATATTTTACAACCTTAGATATGGCTGCTGGATTTCATCAAATTCCGGTGTCCACTGATTCAATTGAAAAAACTGGTTTTGTTACACCTGATGGGCAATTTGAGTATCTCACAATGCCTTTTGGATTAACAAATGCTCCATCAGTTTATCAAAGAGCTATTAATAAGGCTCTTGGTAATTTAATAGGATCGGACGCTCTAGTCTATATTGATGATGTGCTGTTACCAAGTAAAACTGTATCAGAAGGTTTTGCAAAACTTGAGCGAGTTTTAGAAGCTTTAACAAATGCAGGATTCTCGATTAATATTAAGAAATGTTCCTTTATGAAAACTTCAATCGAGTATCTCGGGTTTGTTGTAAGTAATGGAAAGATAAGACCAAGTCCATCTAAAGTTGAAGCTTTGGCAAGATCTGTTCCTCCAACAAATGTCAAGCAACTAAGACAATTTAACGGCTTAGCGGGATACTTCCGAAGGTTTATACCCAACTTTTCAACATTGATGGTACCTTTATACAATTTAACTAAATGTAACTCAAAATGGGAATGGACCACGGAGCATGAAGCAGTCAGATCAAAAATCATTAACTACCTTACTTCCTCACCTCTACTTACAATTTTTCAAGAAGGTTATCCAATAGAAATACATACAGACGCGAGTTCATTAGGATTTGGAGCTATCCTATTGCAGATACGTGACAGCTTGCAACACGTTATTGGTTACTTTAGTATGAGGACTACACATGCAGAATCAAAATACCACAGTTACGAACTTGAAACACTAGCCATAGTTCGGGCTATTAAGCATTTTCGTCATTTTTTATATGGTAGAAAGTTTACAGTGGTTACAGATTGTAACGCAGTTAAAGCTTCTCGTTATAAACAAGAATTACTACCCAGAATCCATAGATGGTGGGCATTCTTGCAAAACTTTGATTTTGAAGTTGAGTATCGGAAAGGAGAGAAGTTAAAGCATGCAGATTTCTTCAGCCGAAACCCGTTACTAGTTGTAATGAATCTTACTACTAAAGATGACTGGTTGATGGTAGAACAACGACGTGATTCGGAGTTATCACAAATTATTCAAGCTCTTCAAAAAAGAAATGATCCTAGTTCAGAATATGTTTTAAAAGATAACATTTTATATCACAAAACAGATGTTAACGGCAAAAATAATATAACAAAAGTAGTTCCACGTTCTTATCAATGGAGCTTAATTAATACATATCATGAAGCACTAAAACACATGGGCTGGGAAAAGACACTAGCTAAGTTGCGAGAAAACTTTTGGTTTCCGAAAATGTCGACAACAGTTAGGTATTTTGTAGATCATTGCATAGTTTGCAAGACAATGAAAGGGACATCTGGGGCAACACAAAGTCGATTACACCCAATCGAAAAAATACCAGAACCGTTCCACACAATCCATATAGATATTTCAGGAAAACTGAGCGGCGCTGCCAGCAACAAAGAATATGTCTTCGTTGCAATTGACGCTTATTCGAAGTTCGTGATTTTGCAACACTCAAGAGACAAGACACAATCCAGCGCCTTAAAACATTTACAAGACGTAGTTTTCCTATTTGGTGCACCTAAACGTATTATTGTTGACGGGGATGGTGCTTTTAAATCTTATTATAAGATTTACTGTGATGAATATGGTATAGAATTACATCAGGGTGCAGGATACACGAGCCGATCAAATGGGCAAGTCGAGCGAATCATGAGAATAATAAAAAATGGCCTTACTATAGTTAAAAATACAGAAAAAAAACATTGGGCAAAATCACTTGGAACTTTACAGTTAGCAATAAATTGTACTATATCGAAAACGACAGGACATTCCCCAATAGAAATTTTAACTGGTAAAAGAGGTTGTGTACCCCCAAAATTAATAAATCTCATTGATGAAAATAATGAACGAGTAGATCCAGAAACATTTAAAGAGATTATTTTAGAAAGGATGGCCAAGCAGGCTGAAAGGGACAAAATACGTTACGCTAAAGGAAAGTCGAAGGTGAAAAGATTTATGAGAGGAGAATACGTCTTATTGCGAGAACCACCTAGACTAGGAACAAAGTTAAGCCAAAAGTATGATGGCCCGTACGAAATAAAAAAGGTTCTACCCCACGACAGGTATGAGGTTCGAAGAAGCAATCAACGAGGTCGATCCAAAAAGGTTTGCCATGAACATCTACGAAGTGCACCCAAATTTGGTGTGCAAAGTGAAGTGGCAGTATCGGCGATGAATAAACAATTGCAATATTCTGATAATGATGACAACTACATAACTAGTTATGATGAGGCTAGTGAAGATTGCAATAATTGAAGTTAAGTGGCAATAAAATTATGTTTATTTTACGTGATTTGTGTGTATGTGTTGTGTGTGTGACGCGAGAAAACCAAAATGAGCGCTGAGGCTCTGAGGTTATGTGAAACCAAAATGAGCGCTGAGGCTCTGAGGTTACGTGAAACCAAAATGAGCGCTGAGGCTCTGAGGTTACGTGAAACCAAAATTAGCGCTGAGGCTATGAGGTTATGTGTTATGTGTTATTATTTAACTGTGAAATGTGAAAATGTGAAGTCTTTTGAACTTGTGATATTCATGGGTCACCATGGTTTTTCTGTGCTACGAAAGGCAAAGATTAAAGAGATGCACATAGTTTTTTTTTTTAATTTTATGTATTTGTTTCAGATAAGAGATCTGATTAATACAGACGCAGGGACGCGCCTGTGGTCAGTATGGCCGTATGGCGCAAAACATTATTTTCATCATTTAAATAAACAGGTAACACTTCCACCTCCACATTTCAATAACGGGTGGGACGGACATCGTAGGGAGGGCGGCGGCCGGCGGCCGCAAGCTCTCCATTCTGGTATTCAGTTGCGCCGCGATATTCGTTGTAAACGGACGTGTATTGAAAGCAGTGTTGTGCAATCAGTGCTACTAATTTATATTATTTTATTAGTGTTTAAATTCTAAAATTTAGTTCTGTAGTGATAAAGTTTTAAATTCAGTTGTTAGTGAAATCAGTGCCATTAATTTGTAGTATGTTATTAGTGTTTAAATTCTAAACATTAGTGTTATAGTGATAAAGTTTTAAAACCAGTTCTCAATAAATTGTTATTATGGAAAATCAACGTGATTTCAATGGTGTAACAAACCCTCCTCTTACATACATACATCTAAATTCAAAGTTAACATTCTCAAATTGGCTTCTGTATATAACATGAAATTTTAAAATTATTTAAATGATTGATTTCACGCACCGTGCCTTGGACGCATAATCGCGTCCGGTACGATAAAATAAAACGAGAGTGACAAACTGTTTAACACGATTTGTTTTGTATAAAAATACTCAATGCTAATCTGTATGGCGATGGCACTGTAATAATAATAATAAAAAAGGATTGTAGTTGTGGAAAAGATATGTGCGTCCAAACAGATAAAAATCTTTTGTTATCCTAACCGTTTTTTTTTGGGTTACTATATACTTATCTTTGATCAGCATCAAATCTTAACAGTTCATTAGATACAACTAATTACATTACAAAGTGGCCGAAATGTGTGCATCCAAGCAAATCTATTATGGAGGATACTCGGTCAATATTTTTGTCGACAATTTTTGTGCATTTTGAAGCACTATCCTTAACCTTGTTTTGAGGCTTAAAAATTTCATCATCTGAGTATGAAGAAAGCGCGTCTTAATTTTTTTTTCTGGTACAATTAGGAATACACATTTAACCAATTAAATTTAACTTGCACATGTTTAATTTTTTTTAATGATACTCAATAAACAATTAGCTAGTAATAAACGAACAGCTTTCAAATTGGTTTTAAGTGGGAGCCGCAACGAATCGGTTAACAAACAAGTAATATCAAATGAAATTAAAACGAAAAATAATTTATAGTTTACAACCCCTAATTTTTAAGTATAATTTTTAACTCCATACTACACGAATACAATTTAAAAGTATGAAGCCATTTGGGAAGGAAACAACAATTTTCGATGGAATTTAAGTTCAATGTGCCGAAAACGTGAATTCGCGTTTAATTTATTTTATTGGAGGTGCCGTGGACGCGATATCGAGTCTAAGTATCGTTACTGCGTTTATTACAAGGTATTCGGTACAAGTTCATAGTATCGGCCAAAAAAATGAATGGGTTAGAATGTATGCAGTGTTTGATAGCCACTTTAATACGAAACGTATTAAAGGTGTGCAGGTCTGTCCGCAACGCCTTGGAGACTTGTCTGTTTAGCTCCCTGTACTTTTGCATGTCAACCGAAGACTACAACCGCATTTCATTCCGTTCGTCCATGAGTGTGAGAGTAAGGTCTTAAAGAATTTCGACCCGGTCTCTTGGACAGCTTGCAACAAACCAAATGTTCAAATCTTCCTTTGATTCACATTCTGTCAGGCATTCGAAGCAATTTTGAAATTCAAGCTGAAAGTATTTGGGATTTTAGCATTGGACTGGGGTGGGACATAGTTTATACTTCGTTAGCCGTGACCGTTCAAGCCTTATGTTGATATTCAATGTGTCTCTTGTCATCCGATGATCACCGGTTTTCAGCCTATTGACCACAGACACATTATTGAATATGTGGCGTCTGGTAGACAAAATGAAGTCTACCTCGTTGTTTGTCGACCTATCTGCCTGATCCAGGTCCTTTTACGATGTAGCTTTTTCTTGAAGAAGGAATTCATCATAAAGAATCCTTCCTTCTCCAGAAAATCAGCCAACCGTTGGCACCTCGGATTACGCCTGCCAACACCAAATTGCCCCACTTTCAGCTCATCACTCTCTCTTATACCTAACTTAGCATTGAAGTCGCCCATCATCACCGTGTAGTGCGTTTTGGAGGTATGGATAGCTTTCGAGATGTCCACCGTACATCGCCTCCACCTCGTCGTCAGAGTCTGCCGAAGTCGGGGCATATGCCTGTATGACCTTCAGCGACAACCGTTTAGTAATTATCAGGTACGCTACCCTTGTCGAGACACTCCCGATGAGCGACCTACGTTGTCGTTGAGCGACCTCCGGACGATAAACCCGACACCTCCCTGGGACAGGCAGGGCCGTCTTACGGCCAATATTAATAATCAATCCTAATCCAAAACTTGATGTCCAAGATTGATATTTTGATCCATTTTTATGTTATCGCTTGCCAATAACATATCTGTGGACAAGATAAATATGGCAATTAGGTATGGGATAGGCCGATTGCTTGAAATCCATCTTTAAAGAAATATTATTAACATTGGCCGTTAGACTATACTGGGGCCCTTGGGCACACAAAACCATGGGGCCCTTTTGGAATGTAAAACTTTACAATTTTTTCCCCTATGATCTGCTTTATTATGTGTAATACTATATATTATAAAATAGTATATCATTAATAATATTAGTATGCTGCTATTTTCGATGATTACGATAATAGTTTTTTTAAAATTTCTGTTAAGCAAATTCTTCTACTAAATCCTTAAACTCAATGTTCTGAAGAATATCACCTATCAATTTCTATACTTATAATTGACAAAACTACTTAGTCGTTAAAAAAACTTAGTGAAAAAGTTTCTTCTAATTACTCAGATTTTAGCAAGTAATGTAAGGCTGAGATATTTAAATCCGCTGATGATTCTGTGATATCTTATAAATATTGACTAAAATAAAAACATTCGATTTTAAGCTCATTTGCAGTAATGTCTTCATGACGAAATTCCGCAAATTCTTGCATTTTTTGGCCAATTCATCAGATTTTATTGTTGTTAATTGACAAAGAAAACTAAATCAACTGTCACTTCTTGGTATGCTGTCGCAATTGTTATCTAGCGGTACGGTGTCGGACTTGACTTCTTAAAGTCCAACACAAGAACTTAGAAAGTATATCGTTTCAATTTTCTAATAAATATAATTATAATAAACTAGCTGTGCCCGTGACTTCATCCGCGTGGAATAATTATTTTGGGCATCATTTAAAAGAGAGACAAATACTGTTGCGGACATTTTTTAGATCATTTCAAGAGAAATAATTATTTTATACATATATTTTTGGTATCTTGAACCGTTTTCGCAGCGCATGCAACGGAAGCCCTGAATTAATAATTTTCCCCGTTTTTTTAACATTTTCCGTTATTTCTTCGCTCTTAATAGTTGCAGCGTGATGTTATATAGCCTTAAGCCTTCCTCGATAAATGTTCTATTCAACACAAAAATAATTTTTCAGTTCGAACCAGTAGTTCCTGAGATAAGCGCGTTCAAACAAACAAACTCTTTAGCCTTATATATTAGTATACCTAGATGTAATTGTACACGGTTGGCAGTAGGTTTGCCACCTATCATACTGTGGGACATAATATCATCGGCTAGTCGTGGGTGCCCTGGACCAAAATGTGAGAAAAACTTCTCAGGAGGCCTCTTGGGGCCCCCTGAGTATGGGGGCCCTGGGCACAGGCCCCGCATGCCCTTATTTTACCACGTAATGGGAAACATTCTTAATAAAGAATCTATACTTAAGTCTTTCAGAAGACAAAGAAATATGTTATGACTCTACTATTTATGCTTCTACTCTAACATTTGACTTGCAAAATACTGTTCACACTTACAACCTCTTAGCTTTATAGCAGTTGTATGCCAGAGTTTATTAAGGATACAAACCTGACAAAATTCCTACAACAGATTCTAATAAGAATGAATACACTACTAAGATGCTTTTTTAAGTGCTAATAATACCCAAGGGCAATTGTTCTTGGTAAATGCGAAAATGCTTATGAGAAAATTGCTAGTTGGGTGGTCATTGGGGGGTTTTTGCCGTAATCCCCACGCTTGGCGGGCGGGTTGGGGATCAAAAGTAGGACGGAAGTTTTCACAAGGACGTTGCTGCCCAATCTGCGTTATCAATTTTACTTCCACTCACCTTGGAACGGTTTGACCGACGTTCGTCGGTTGACTGATTGCGTTGGTGGTATATTCTACACAGCGGGCGGTGGGGCCGTCACTTCGCTAGGCCTACATGACAAACCTTATGATATTCCTAATAAATTGAAATGCTTACTTAAACTATTACTGTTGCTTCCTACACAAAATATTGTGATTGTGACACATGCACATAATATTAGTGTCAATGTACTTTATAAGAGTTCAATATTATTTCGCAACATGATGTCATTCGTAGCGTAGAGTATAAGAAATTAATTATTGTATTCAGTCCTAAAGTGAACTGCATTAAACATTGTCGTATCCAGAAGTGTTTTCAATTATCATCCATTTTACTAATAGCTGGAGAACCGCCACAGTGATGTTACTTTTATTGCTATCTTATGTCAAAGTTCACTATCTGCCACTAGCAACACTGACCTGGGTGCTGACTATGTATCTCAGTTGCCAACTAAAATGGAAAAGTGTACATCAAATAGCTGTCAAATGACGTGTTTTATATTTGCTATCTCCAGTGATAAACAGAAATACAATAGAGATAGCAAACACAAATGACTTCATTTGATGTACACTTTTCCATTTTGAGTTGGCAACTGAGATACATAATCAACCCCTGTATATCATTGCTCTGATTAATGTCATTTAAATTGTCATTGTCAACTGTCAAGCATGAAGCATCTAGTTCAGCGTTGCCACCTTAGTGTTTTTTTCACTAGAATTAGTGAATTTTTGACTTATTAGTAATATATTGAAAAAAAATCACTAAAAAAATAAGTGGTGATTTTTGGTTATATTTAATGAATCTAGAAAAACTTTGAAAATTGATGTTGGCAACGCTCTCTTATATTAAGCAGTTTGTGATTTCTTAAGTTGATGTCAAAATGACACTAGATGCTTCTTTCCCAACATTAAACAAGCCGTACCTATTTAATATTTAATAAAATGCTGTTAAATCTTTTGTATTGCTAAAACTATAAATACCTATATAATTCTTGTTATAAGTCATGTCGTCGACAAATCTTGAACTTCTGCCAACCATAAGACTAACAATAGTTAATTTTTTTTGCGATGTTCCTAATTATCGTTTACTTAAGCGAAAATGAAGAAATTTGTGATATTAATATACTCGTATTATGGTTACCTTATCACCTACACTTACATAAAATTATGCTAATGGAGCCAGAATAACTTTTGGTACTCTTGTCTATTTATTTGCGCATAGTGAAAACTCACAACTCTAAATTAAATAGCAGTAATTATTAAGTTACAGCGTGGACAAAATAGGCTAAAGATTATATTGGCTATATCTCCTTACCCAATTTTTTTGGAAACATTACCTATAAATTTACATATTTTTTTTAAATTTGACATAATATGACAGTAATTCCAAGCACGAGTTTTGCGTGACACATAAATGTGTCACGAAGCTGAACGAATATTAATATTTTGAGTAATATTTCTCGTTATTTATCAAGTTGTAATGATGATCATGGTGATAATTTTTTTTATAACAAAATATGTAAAAATATTTTTCTATTCTCGTTAAATAAAAGCAATTTGAACATTTGGAAATGGAAACTATTCTTTTTATGTATCGACACCATATCGTAAGGATCATGCCATTTTTTCCGTAAGGCTAAGTGCGCACCGGCAACTTTGTTGCTGCGGCAGCATGTTTATCTCTTTCGTGTGTGGTACTTTTGCGTGTTTTGTTTGTTTGTTATTTTTTATCTCAATTGTATTGATTTCCATTGTATTTCAATTAAATTTTTCTCATGTTGGTCCGGATCCACTGAGGATAATAGTGTCTGTCTCTCTGCCAGGTAACTTATAGGAGACGAGCACTGGTTAAAATATAGGTCAGTACCAACAAGACAACTGGTAGTAGATCACTGTGCACTTGCCCGGGTAGGGTCCGTTGCCTTACCTATTTATGACATCATAAGGACTCTTTCATCGTGTTCCTATCCGGAGGGTAGGGTAGCCAATAGCACAGTAGGCCTAACATTCCGGGTTATATGTATAGGTTACGTTTACAGAGTAGTTGATGATATGAGACAAACGTAACCTATACATAGAACTACTTCCAAAAAATCTCTAGCGCGTTGTATGTACTTTGTTATGGAATTCTAGTGTTTTTTTTAATAACACCTTGAAATCTAGAGAATTTTTAGACCAAATACAGTGATTTTTTTTGCGATGTGGTATCACTGATCAAGTTTTCTGTTTTTCACTGTTTTGTAGTTACCTACTTTATACTTGGCGGGTTTTAATACAAATTAATTGCAATTTTTGCAATCTATCGTCATAATTTTGTGATAGACAATTACGTAATGGCTGATAATAATCAAGAAAACGCGACAAAGGTAATTTATTTTATCTTTGCAGGCTCTCCAAATGCTTGATTTGAACTCGACTAGAAGTTATCAACATACTAACAATAATGTTATCACTAAAACTGACCTTGTCTAATCTCAAAGGTCGGCTTTTTGAATGTTATTTAAATTCACATTTTGCATGTACACAAAATATATTACGTAACATTTGTATTCATAATGTTTCTAGTGAATATCGAGAACAAATTACTGTAATTATTACCTACAGTATTTTATCATTTCAATTTATTGGAAAAAACTAAAGTAATGTGAATGAATGTCTATTTCAAATTAATAAATTAAATAACTACTAGTAAGGATCATACTGTCCTAAGTCTAAATGTTTTATAATTTCATTGTATGATATTAGGTTATATTAATTGCACAGGTAGGTATTTGTAAAAAAAGTGCCGAGCTGTATGGTGGAACAATCAATTATTTCCACTCAAAAAGAAAGACTATATTTATTAATATTAATATTTCAAATAATTTGTGAAAAGTTAGAATAAGTTATTTTCTGATAAGTAAGAATTACAACTTTTAAAAATATGAAAGGTGATTGTGACCTGAGTAAATAATAAATGTTAGACAGATCTAGACAAAAAGGTTTAAATGTTCATCTCTCATTATAACAAATAAGAAAGTGCTTATTTAGACATATTGTGGACTAGACAAATGGCATATATAGCTTAGAGCTATTTAAAAAAAACAAATGTAAAATGAAAGCATGCAATATTCGAGAGATAAATATGAAATAAAGTTAGTGCCGGCCCAGTTCAGATTTTAGGGTAAAGTAAATTCAATTGTTCTACCCTTGCTTATATATGAAGCATCTTTTTTATGTCTAAACTCTGACTATTGACAGACCTAGGAAATAGTGACTGGTTTTTTACTGACTTTTATTTTTTTTATTATTTATTTTTTTATTATTTATAGTTGACTGTAATTATAATATATGGAGAATCTTTTTAACTATTCTATTGTATGTACGAATAATGATAAATGCTCTACTTTTGTAATTTGTTGTATATTTGTAGTGTTATTTAATATTGTATTTATCTGGTTACTTGCAGAAAGAGATTTGGTAAATTTTGAAGCAGTTCAACACTAAAGTTGAGGACCTATCTTTTTTTAAATATGAAAAAAATTTTTTTAATCTTATAAATATAAAAAGTTAGAGAGTGCATAGCATATCATGTTATTAGATGATAATATGTAAGATGTTGGGTCCGCTGATGGTCGACAATTATTACTGTCTATTGATTGTTTTTTTAAATGTGCCTTATACTCTGCGTTTCTCCTGCTTTAAATCTTTTTTCTTTCTAACACTTTCTGACTATGGCAAATATAAAGTGATCAAAATTCTTATGGAAATTTGCTAAAACAAGCTATGTTTGTGCAAATGTTTGCCACTTGTACTCTTTGTGTTGGACCTCATCTCGAGGTAGAATTGGCCGTCCTGACAGGCAGGAGGCGAGCATGGCTCAAATAGGTTATCACCGATAAAACCACTGGTGCTAAAGTACTGTGCTGAAAATTCCCTGGGTAGGGATCCACTGCCTTGTCTATTTCTGCTATCATAATTACAATATCTTATTTCAGTCCTGAGGGTGGGGTAGCTGGACTTGCACAATGGGCCTCACACCTAGGCTATAAAACAGAGATGCACCTATAATATTGCATTATCTCTTACCATCAAGAGAGCTGTGTGCTTGTTCACTATATTATCACACAAAAAAACATAATTAGTAAACTAATTATGATTATTAGAACTAATAAATTGTACCCTCCCATATTGATCTGTATATCTGACTACAATACTGATTTTATTTCAAAAATCATGGTCAGATTTAATAAACCTCTCTTTTGTTTCTTGTGTATGTTATTAGTGACTTAAAACGATAAATTTCACTCTAAAAATCTTTTAATAAAGTGTCAAAACAAAAGGAAACCTCACATTGAATTCTGATAAGGCTTTTGACAACCAACTCAAGTATTTTCCATAGTCAGGATTTTGCATTGGCTCTTGTTATAAATAAATTTCCAACTTGCAGGCCGCTGACAACAGGCTGAAGCCTTTGGTAAGCCTTAATAATTAATTTTGGTTTTTGTGAACTACAACTCTGGCAGTTTTGTTTGTTAAAATTGTTAACAACGTAGTGTGATTGTATTTAAAATTGGTTATAGGGTATAGCTGGTATTGCATGTTGTATATATTATTGAAATATAATTGCGTAGCATTTATTATTGGCATGCATAGTTATGGTGATAACAGGATTCATTTGGAGTCATTGGCTGAGGGGCTAGCATATAATTACATCCACAGATCAAATGCGAGGCTCGGGTTTGATTCCGGCAGACAGGCATTTGTGTGATGAACATAAATGTCTGTATTTCGAGATCTGAGTGTATTTTGAAATTTATGTTGGTATGTATATCAGATCTATGTATTATATTGGCTTACTTTGGAGTTAGATCAATTAGAGTAGTTTGTCCAAGAATAATTATTTGTGTATTTAATATTGTAATTAACATTAACCCAACCAATTGTTACCAAGACTTGTTGCACTGCAAGTTGCAACACAAACATATCTGGTAGTCGTACAATGATTATTATTGTTTCTTCGTTTTGGTCCAAATTCTCTGTGCAGAATACTGAATAGGGCATATCATTTTCCCAGTGTTGGTCCAGTCCCCTTTGCAAAATAGACCATCTGTCTTCCTGCCAGGCAGCTTGTAAAAGGCGAGCATAGGCTTACCGTCACTAACACCGTGACATCTGACTAGGTGGTAGAGTTTCGAAGCGACTCGCCCGGATTTGTACTACCGCCGACATAACGTCAATGCTTGTCATTGTCGTTATAAGGTAAGCTAGCCGGTAAGCTTACTTTTGCTTGAGCTTTAACATCCCGGTCTCAAGTTAGCAACGCACCTTTACCACCTTTGGTGTTTCTAGGCGGCGTGAGTTTCTTACCATCAGAAAATCCATCTGCTTGTTTCCCTTCCAATATCATAACAAAAATTATACTCCTCTGCTGGATGCTTGTAAGAGGCAAGATAGGTCACTAGTAACAAGTACAAGATCTGGTTGTCTCTTTCCATGAACAGAGCCAGGTGCTTGTTTGCTGTGTTGTCCCATGAAGAAATATTAATTTTGGAACTTGATAGTTCTTTGTAGTTAGTGTACATCTTCAGATTTATACTTTTATTGCAATTAAAAACAAAATTAGTGAGAACCTAGCTCTCGGTTTTAGGTAATTAACACTGAAAATACTCGCCACTTTGTCGCTATCTTGGTGCAGATGGACCATACTTTATTTACTTCAAAGTTAAAGAAAAGATAACAAATTATGCATAAATGTTTCAGCAACTAAAAACAGAACATTGTATATTAATTGCTTATTTCTTTATTTTTAACTGCTACCAGTCACAAGGGACTGCCACCATCTGGATTCGAACCGAGCCTCACTGGCGAGCGGCGTTAGGCACGTCTGCCAGCCCCTCGACTAACGTGGTAGTTTGCTGCTTTTAAACAACAATTTTATCTAATTACTGAAGCGTTCGACGGTTTTTCCAAGTAATATTGGAAACATCTTGAATTCTTAGTTTCTATAGTTACTCAGGTTTTTAACTCAGGAAATTTGACAACTAAAGAGTATATTAACTAGGTTTTTTTGTAAGGGTGAGTGTACTGCTGTAGACTCGTCTGTCTGTCCTCTACTGAACACTTCCACCAGTCCACCTGCCAACAATCAGCCACTGTGATCACAATCGCATCATTCATATCTGAATCACGATTATTATGTTGCTAATATTGTTGCGTCAGATACCTATTTGTATATTCTAAAGTTTGTGCTAATTCATGCCAACTGACTCTTCACATTTTTTGCTTAGAAGACACTAAGTAAGAAGCTGTAGTTGAAACTTAAAACGGCATAAAGTATAAACACCTGTTTCAATAGTAAATGGCCTTTTGCCGACCTCCTCATAGCCTCGTGTAATCTAAATTTTACATCATTAGAAACACTCCGTGTCTTTAAAAAGTAAATGTTTAAATTTGAAATCATGAAAAAATGTACTATTTTTTATTGTATGAGTTTTTACTATGGCAAAGCGTCCGTCATCAAGCATAAGTTTGACGTGTCTGTGTGTGTATCTTTCTGTAGCATCAAAGATTATGATGTTTTTGATGGGATGGACCGATTTCGACGCGGGTTTATTTTATGCGAAAGCTAACGAGATAGTTCTTAGCTACATTACATATAGGTTTTGTCGAAGTTTATTGATTTTTTTTTAGTTTTAGTGTTATATAATATGTTGTTTTAATTATTAGTAATTGCCAAGCAGTACTTAGTATAATTAAAAATTTGGATTTAGATTCTGCAGAGGCTATACTACAATGTTGATCCTATTCTGTAGGTTGCTATATTAAGGGCTTGATGCCATCTCTTTTTGGATGTAGAATTTATTGATTGAGGTAAAGCATGGTAATTAATAGATCGACTAATTTGAAGTACTGTACCTCAAATTATCTATTCTACTACTTATCGAATTATCCGCCACTGAAAGTATATATTCGAAAAAATATGTAACAACTTATTTGCGAAAAAGTAGAAAATTCATTAATGAGTCACAATTATATACTTAGATTTAACAAAAACAAATAAAATTGTTAACTTAAGACTGCTATAGACCCAATACAAAGAAAGTGATAATTCAATGAAGGTTGATTGTTTGTCGATTTCTAAAATAAGTTTTGTTTTGAAAAACAAATCCAAAAGCTAACACTTTTTCAGGTACATTTTATATATTTTTTTAAGATTTGGTAAGAACCTCACCCGGTCTATTAATAAGCCTCTTAAGCGTTTTACAAACGTTATTATGTGTGCCACTTGTGGCACTTACATGACTCCACACGAAAACGTACTATTGCTACCAGGTGTTTTCATTTTGATAATTATTACATCATATATATATTACCTATAGATTATGTGTAGTAATTGGTGCGACGAGAAAAATATTGATAAAAATATCCATACTTGCACTTGACTTATTTTGCTACCTGACGCAACATGTGTAGTTTAAAAGCAAGACATTAGATAAGTAGCTATAGTATTGTTGATTTTATAGAGATATATGATAAGAATGTAAAAAAAGTTTGAAAACCATTGGATATCTCACTTTAAATTAATTTTACTATAGCTATTACCCTTACGCTACCCGGCACTGAGTATCGAGTGAGTATTACTTCACGATCCTGACAAACCTGTCTGGCTTCCTCCACATTAATTACCCTTTTCTTACAAACACTCAGGTTTCGGAGACTCTTGACACAACTCGCGGATAATATCCGAACAATCTGATCGTAGAATGTCAACCTAGGTACCTACTACATCCACATTCGCATCGTAAATCTGCTTTGTCAATCCCGTGTACCAACATCCATCCACATTCGCATTGTATATCTGCTTTTTCAATCTTTCATCTGTCATTCTTTCCACATGACCGAACCAGCGGAGCATGCCCTTTCGCATTTTAACACCAACACTTTCTTTCAATCCCACTCTTTCTCGGATCTCACTGTTACGAATGCGGTCAGCGAGCTTTACAACACAGCTTTCCAGCAGCAGCAGGTTTTCCGTAGCGCTCTCATTTCGACCTGTTAGGTTTGGTTTCCTGGCACTTATAAAAAAAAAGCACTTTTAAGGAAGCAATCCTTTATTTACGATACTATTTATAAAGTTTATTCACACAACACTACACTTTACTACTCTTTTACTTTACTATTGACGCGACTTCGCGGCCCTAATGAAGGGCGGTACGACCCGGAGTTGGTATACTATTTAGTCTCCTCGCTGAGGCCAACCGGCAGGCAGAAACCGGGTCCGTCGTTGGGCAGCGATTTGACTGAATGTATAGAACTAACTGAAAACTTGGAAAACATGGGTTTTTATACAGTATTATTGCTGAATTGTAGGGTTAACTGCAATTCAGCAATTTGGCAATAAAAATAGGGATGTAACAGACCGCTTTTAACTATAGGTAATCAAACCTTTTTTCGTAGCTTTGATGCTTATACCTATTTGAAATCAATGCAATATTAATAATAATAATAATAATAAATTACATTTATTTCACGTAAACCTACAAGAGGCACCTGTGACGAACTGCTATAGTTGGGTAAAATATTGGATTAGCTTCTTCTTTTGCTTGCCTAATTGTTATAATTTAAGGGAATACGAAACTTTAGTACAAATGTAAAAATTACCAAAATTTTGGACTATGACGGTTCTAATTTCGAAACATTTTGTTTTCAGGATTTTTCTTTTACACTTTGATTTGTTTTGCGCGCGCTTTAAAGAAAAATAGTAAACCATTGTAAGTTTGGTTTTTAGTATTCGAAGTGTCTAAATCTAAGCTATATTTCCCATTATTTTGCATTAAAACATTCCGCTATGCCGTACATTATTTTTTTTTGGGTTTATTACGAAGACGTCATTACATGAATGAATTAGAATATTCATGTCGAGAAACTTATGCTCTTTTAACTAACTAGGATTTCATGGCACACAACCCACATAAAAAATATTCCTTGAATATTCTAAAATATAATTTTATCGCAGTTCCTAAATCTCCAAATAACCCGACTCCAGTTTTCGGTAGGTATAACCGTGTCGCGCATTCAGATTTTTTTTAATGATAAGTTATGTTTCTAAAATGGTCATATATAAATATTATCAAGATTATATGGCAAGTGGCTTTTGAGTTATAGGTACTTAATAATGCAAGAATTTTCATGTACCTACCTACGTACCTTGAGGACGATTACCACTTCTACCTTTTGATGGAGTCTTGATGAAATGTATATGGGATCTACCTTTGATGACCACGGAATGATGATCTACCTTTTGAAACATGAACAATTAAAATTTGTTCTATACAAACAAAGTTGAACTGATAAACTCCTCATTTTATTACCTTATATTTTATTCTTCCCACACGAAGAGGTAGGCAGAGGTACAACCAGGGCAGCTACGACTAGCCGAAGAATCTAGTCCCACAACGTGATAAGTGGCTAGTGTATCGCCAACCGGGCACATATGCAGTCCCGAGAAACATTGCTTTTATTAGAAAATAAAAAAAAATACGTTTTATTTTAGGAGTTGGCTAAAAATGTTGTCTAAGAAGTATGTACGTTTTAGTAGTAAAATGAAAATTTAAGATTTTTTTGTTGTATGATAGCGAACAGGTAGACGGTTCTCCTGATGGTAAGAGACTTCCGTTGCCTATAGACACCATAAATGTTACTGTCACACTAACACTTGACCAAATGTTAAACCCACAGATGTTCTGTAGTAGTAAACAGATTATAAGTGTAAAGCAATGAGTAAACAATTCACAGTAGTTGAATAACGTCTCGATATCCATAATTAAAACGAGGAGGTGCGTCCAACATACTTTATCACACAACAGCAGTAGATAACGACAATAAAATATATCCGACTCTCGATTACCATTTAGTACACAAACGTCGCTTGACAGTCAACTACTGCGCGCTGTCAGATACATTTTTGCGGTTGTTACGTTATTTTTTTTATGATGGATTTACTTAACAAGGTAGGTTCAATTTTTTTATGTTTTGAATAATATGTAATGATAAATTTCATCAGTTTATTATCTTCATAATAAAGTATTGTCAGAGTAATTCGTGTTAACTGTAAAACTTGATATAAATTTCATCAGTTTATTATCTTCATAATAAAGTATTGTCAGAGTAATTCGTGTTAACTGTAAAACTTGATTACAATAGTTTTAAAGACTTTATAATTTGCAAACTGAAAGACAAGTTACATTATTGTTTTTATAACATTTTCATATACTTGCCTGTTAGATATTCAAACTCTACAACGAGCTGCGATAAACTTTAGTATTGATTGATTTTGCGATAACTTTAGACTAGGATAAAAAGAAAAAAAAACATGTGTTTTGTGTATTTAAAAAGGCGTATATTTTGTTTTAAACTAATAAATTTCATAACCATTTGAATTAATAAAAAAGAATTTTAAAAAATCAGTAGAATTTGAAGTGCAAAAAGATCCAGCAATTTCAGTAGATTTGCTGATACCAGATACTTTTTTTTAAAAGAAATAACGATGTTTGAATAAATATCAACAATTTCCGTCACAGGAAACGTTGTAATGATTTTAGAAGATTTTTTTAATCTTTTTGGGTTTTTTTTAACCTAATACTCTACAAGTTTAGGGTCCATGGGATTTGATCTTAATAAGTAGGTGTACCTATACTATGTGATTTGACATATAAATGAAATGCTTAATTTTATTTTTTGACAATAGCAACTTATTTTTTATTTAGCAATATTTAACAAAATGTGGTGCCTAACTATTTTTAGTTATTTAATGGAGCTTTGTGGATAAATTATTTCCGATTTTTATTAGTATTCAATGACTTGTTACCTAATATTATATAGTATTTTATATTATCACTACTGTTATACCGTTAATTATATCTTGGTTGTGCTTTTAGCAGGGATGGAAGGTACACCGCGGATGTAGAGAGGAGAGTGAGTGCAGGGAATAGTGTGAATGGAGCGTTGGGTAAGCTATTCCAAAATGAGGTTTGAGTCGTCAAAAAGCTAGACTCGCTTTGCATAATTCTGTGCTTATTCCAACGTTATTGTATGGAAGAGAGAGTTGGGTATGTCAGAAAGAGCATGAAAGTAGGATCAATGCCGTCGAAGTGAGAGCACTACGGAAAATCTGTGGTGTAACGCTCGCTGACCGCATTTGTAACGGTGAGATCCGAGAAAGAGTGGGACTGAAAAAGTTGGTGTTAAAATGCGAAAGGGCATGCTGCGCTGGTTCGGTCATGTGGAAATAATGGCAGATGAAAGATTGACAAAGCAGATATACAATGCGAATGTGGATGGTTGACCAAGGCTGACATTCCACGATATTATCTGAGGGTGGTGTCAAGAGTCTCCGAAACCGGCGTGTTTGTATGAAAAGGGTAATGAGTGTGAAGGAAGCAATACGATCATTGAAATGCCATTATAAAAATATGTATTTTCTTTAAGTAAATGAAAACAAAACCTTTTGCAACAAATATTTACTTGCAAACAAAAACTAAATCAATTTAGCTATATTTTGTAATTTTCATTTATGTAATTAGATTATTTTGTCCAAATTTCAATGTACCTGTCTCAATAAAATCCTATAAAATCAACCCCCGTATTGATCTTGGCCCCAAAACGTTCAGTTTGGCCGAATATTCGTATTCTCTCTCTCTCATTTGTAGATATATTTTTTAATGTAATAATACCCATGTGCTTCCAAATTTTGTAGTGTCATTGCTCGCTAACCTTTTAATTGTAAGCAAATAATTTTCAAATTTGCAATATCAGTTTTTGTTGGTATATGTATATAATTTCTTCTGAAAAAGGAAGAGGTTATACGAGTATGTTCGAGTCCTATATTTTTTATACACGTTAGTCGATTTGTCCGTCGTTTCTGAACCGATTATAAAAAACGTTTTTTTTTAAAGAACATATTGCGAGGTGGTAACATTCTGAATCTGATGACGGAATGACAGTGAATTGGAGGAAATAATAAATCATTATTGAAATCGTAGTAGTGTTTTTTCAACTTTACTGCACTTCAATTACCTATAGGATCTTCCTTTTATAAATATTCGAAAGGCATTGTTTCGAGCCTTTGGAACCCCTTGACTTGCGACGCGTCATGCGAATCACGTTCGCCCGGTTTTATTATTGTAAAATTCTTCATATTTTTCTTAAAACTATTAAGTCCCAAACTGAGTGGTCGCTTACAACTATTATCAAGACAAACCTTGGACCCACTGAATGTCTAATCAAGAATTGTTTTAAACTTTAACTGCGCACTTTGCTCACTTCTCAATAGACGTTGTATAGATCCCATGAGTAACACAGTCGATTTTCCTCCATAAATCGATGTGGTAGAGTTTATATTTCCGATTTTTCAATTGTGCATTTATTAGGAACGTATCGTTTTATCAAATGTACGTCCATTGATGCTGATAACCTAATTTTGTATGAAAAGAAATAAACCCTATGGTACTTTTCATAAGAACTATTATTTATTATATGAACATACGATTTATTTTTTATCATTAGACTCATTATTTTTAAAGTTTGCAGACATTGATGTAGTTATTTTGTTTATCTCAATATGTACAGACAGACCTACCTCATACTCGTAATTTTTGTCGTACCCTATCCCTTCTGATACATTTAGCCATACCGAACAATGTACCGCCCGGTTAGTATTTCCATTCCAAATTTTTCAAACGTTTCAATAGTTATTCTGCTTTTTAAGGAGACGATAAATTAGAGATAATTGAAATCAGTAAAGCCATTCGTGGTATACTTAGGTAAAATACAGGTTTAAAACCATAATGACAGCTTGTGTTGCTGATCCACCCTTTCCATTCATACATATGATGATGACAAACAGACGTATTTTCCGATGGTAAGAAATATACGTGGCCTGTAGACACTAAAGATCTTAATCGCCAGTTGCCATTCTATGGCTAAGATCATTTCTCTCACCTAAATTTTCAAAATGGACGAGAGCTACTTCCTTTTTCAGAATGGCAAACACGCATATTATGGCGGCAGGAAGAGGCAAGTTAGTTGTGCCAGACTGGGCGAGTCGTTGCAACTCCCCTAGGTACTATACATTCTCTCTAAACGTAGGTTTTATGTTGAAGCTTATCCTCCAGAATAACAGACTGGACTTTTATAAAAAAAAATCAAGGGCCTGTTCTGTGTTCTTAGCTATATATATATAAATAAAACAAAATATATCATATTCGAACTACGGTACTATCGCTAGGTTAGGAAGGTCAGGCCAAAGAGGGTCATATTATAGAGATAACGTGATGAACTCTGGTCCGAAGTGGTCGTCTACAGAGATAGACACTGAATGTCTTAGACGAAAAAGAATGGTCTGAGCTGGATGTATGTCTTAGTCTTTTGAACAGCGTCTCCGCTGGCAACTAAGGGAACGAAAATTTCAGTAAAAAGCTTAAAAAATTTCGATACGATATAGATCGTAAATTACGTATAATGTATTAAATATTTACGGACATCACTGTATAATGCCATTTACAGACCGACCAAGAGAAAACGAACGAAGATGACGTAAAATCATCATGGTTAAAGGCAACGTATTATTTGAATAATAGTCAAGAAATTCTCTGTCTTTAAAGTTATGTCGAAAGTATTACAACTTAAGCATTATACGTAACTTAAGAGATAGAGTGAGAGTGCATCTTTTAGTTTAATGTATCTTCCGTCTTTGTTCCCTTTTTTTCATTAGATGACTTATGAGTGATTATATTAACTTGTCAGTAATTTGCTTTGGTTTCTTTGAAAAAGCTGTCTTTCTTCAGCTTATTTACAGAAAAAAAGGGAATACATATTTTCGTGCTACTTGGCTTAGTATATGGCTTAACGAGATTGTCATCATCATATATATATATATAAATGAATCCCCATATCGCGTAGTCATCATTTTATGGGCAAAAGTGTGGAACAGTTTTGATAATATTTTTTTTGTTGTAATATTCATAGTTAGGAGGTTGTAACGGACCCTAGTCTAAATATTTGAACGGTCGTTGCTTTGGTGTATTTCTGTTAAAAAAAATATTTACAGGCGCTAACAATTTAAACAGAAAATAAATGTT
>NJDC01000906.1:458737-531193 GCA_002245475.1 Calephelis virginiensis | reverse complement strand
TATTTAGTATGATTTAATATTTCAAAATTCATCCTCTCTCTCTGTCTCTAGAGTTTATTGATCAAAATACTAGCAAGTTTTACAAGGGTAGGGTAGGGTGAGTTACAAGGTTATATATTATATATATTATTCCCACTACCTCTGACTGTAAAATACATATTAAAATATAACAAAATATATACACATACACCTTTTTTACTTTGTGTTAGATATACTACCTTATTGTCTTCCTATTTTCTCATGCTTATTTAATTCTAAAAATAATTATAAGTACTTAAATGTGCTCAGGGCTATTGCCGCACTCTGTAAACAAGCGTTTAACAAGCTTCGCACCATCGCACGCGGGTTCGCCTGCAGAATCAGACTAAAATATTTCATTAATCGAAGACAGCTTCGATAATCGATCTTTTTACTCAGACATGTTTAGCTTTTTCATTGGACCATTCATTTCATGGATCCAATTTTCTAGGAGTGAAAACTCAATAAAAATTGGTTTAGTAAATCTCGTCCAGCCCGTGGCGGTCCCAAAAAGTGAAAAATTTCAGTACCAACGTTGATACTTACAAATGTGTGTATATGTTATATGTTATGTATTTTTTTATGTACGTGGCTATTAATCTAAAAGTACCTCGGATGGTAATTTTTTGATCATAAATTGAGATGTTAGCTATCCTATCGTTCAATTTGGATCAAATTGCACACGGTGTGCAAATTAGATTGAAATCGGTTTAGTATTTTAGGGAGTCCATCGCGGACAAACTACGTGACACGTAATTTATATATATTAAGGTATGGTTTACTGAAATATAGTCACCGTTCACAGCATCCAAGCGCTCTTTGATTTCGCTGCGCGTTTTCCCTTCCAAAAACAAGAATCTAATCACCGAACGATATTGTTCTTTTTCCTGTTTTGCAAAACCGACCGACACGCTCGCTTCCAAAGGCTGTCGAAACAAAACAAATGAAGGGAAAAGACTGAAAACTACTTGATAGACTTCAAAAAGTATTTACTCCACGATAGTAAAACTCTTTTGTAACAACAACGCCATGGGGCGATGAGGCTAAGTAATTATTGAAGGCCCCTCGTAAGTATTATATACGCACTTATATTGATACATTAGATTTTAATGACTAGAAATGTAATGTGACAGTGCAAAAAACCGACTAAATATATTTTATATATACCCACGTATCTTCACGCCCACTCCCTTACGAGTTGGGCAGTGTACCGAGTGCCAAGTGTCACAATCGTTGCAGACTTGCCTGGATTGTTCTGCATTAATTACACTCCGATTTTCGAGCCTCACCTCGCTACCCTCGTATACAACTAATGCGATTTGATCGTGGAAGATCAATTACAGTGACCTAGGTCTCCCCGGGTACCTATATCCATCCACATTCGCGTTGTAGGTATATTTATTTTGTCAATATTTCATCTATTATTCTCTCTACGAGACCGCACCGACATGCAATAGAGCAGAGGTTCCCAAACTTATTTCATGTAACGCCCACTTTGAAAATCAGTTGTTTTGTAGCGCCCCCCCCCTCGTTTTTTCTTGTCAATAACCTCAATAACATATTTGTTGCGCCTAGTTTAAAAAAACATTTTTTTCAAGATTTATACCGCCCCCCTCTAGGCTTCCAGCGCCCACAAGGGGGCGTTATCGCCCACTTTGGGAAAGGCTGCAATAGAGCATTCCCGTTACCATTATTACACCAACGCTTTTGTTCAGCCCGGTGACGTTGTAAAAGTCTTTAGACGTATACAACAGTAGACATTTCGAAAAAAAATCAAATATTTTATATAATCGCCTCTGTGGTCTAGCGGTTTAGTTTTGGACTTAACTGCATGAGGTCCCGGGTTCGAATCCCGGGTCGGGCAACAAAAAGAAAATTGGGTTTTTCCAATATTCTAATAATAAAAAAAATGTTTCTCGGGATTAGATAGTTGGCGATAGGCTTGCCACTTATCACATTGTGGGACTTCTTCGGCTAGTCGTGGGTGCCTTGGTTGTGCCTCTGCCTACCTCTTTAGGGATATGGGCGTGAAGATACTACTCCTCCTCCTCTCATCGTTATCCTCATTACTGAGGGTCGTGATTCCCTAGTTGAGGGATGATCTTGCTCCGAACAGTTGCACGCCACTTATTCCTCTCCTTGGCCGAATGGAGGGCAACGTATAAGTTGGTCTCCAGGGTTGTTCGGATCTGGTCAGTTACGTCCTCTCGGTCTCCTACCGTCAACCTTTCTGGTGACCATAAGTTGCTCGAGGTTGTTCCCTTCTTTCCTGGCGATGTGACCAAAGAACTCAAGTACTCTTCGAAGGCAAATAGATGAGAGTCTGGTCTTTACTTTGAGTTCCATTTTGACGCATTTGTGCGGAAGGCCGTCCATGGGATCTGAAGCATTCGCCTCCAGCACCACATTTCAAAGGCATCGAAGCGGTTGCGGTCAGCTTTCCTCGGTGTCCATGTTTCTGCCCCATAACTGAATATGGAGAATATCAGAGTCTTCACAAGTCGCATTTTTGTTTTGCGGGAGCTGTTGCGATCTCTCCATATGCCCTGCAGTTGGGACATCCCCATCTTAGCCATAGCTATGCGTCTTCTGATTTCCTTTTCACACGAACCAGTGTTGGTTATATCAGCTCCAAGATAGATGAAGTCTTCCACTGTTTCCAGTTTAAGGGCACCCGAAAAATTCAACTTGTTACCCCGGTCAACCACCATGAGTTTGGTTTTGCTATGGTTGATTCTGAGTCCCAATTCAAGACTGATTCGCTCCATTCTGTCCATAATGTCGACCATTTCAGTTTCACTGCTGGCTAGAAGAGTAGTGTCATCCGCATATCGAAGATTGGAGATCTTAGTGCCACCTATAGTTACTCCTCCATTCCAATCCTCACAAGATCGTCTGATGATATACTCCCCATACGCATTAAATAAAATGGGAAGAGAATGCAGCCTCACACCCTTGCCGAAACTTAAAGGTTCCGATGTTGTTTTATCAATCCTTACCACTCCCTGGTTTTCCAGATACAGTGTTTCCCAGTTTAAAGGTACGCCAATTTCCTTCAGAACTCTCCAGAGGTCCGACCAAACAACGCAGTCGAAAGCCTTGCTATAGACGATGAAGCACAGTAAAAGAGGCGTATTGAACTCGTATGATTTCTCTATCAGTTGGCGAATGTTGAGAATCTGCTCTCGAGTTCCTTTGCCCTTGACGAAACCGGCCTACTCCTGCGGTATCTGCCAGTCAAGGAAATGGCGGATCCTATTGTTAATAATGTGTAACAATACTTTGCTGGCATGAGATATTAAAGCCAGCGTTCTGTAATTGTCACATTTCGCAGTGGAGCCTTTTTTATGTAGTGGGAGAGTTACAGATTTTGTCCAGTCGGAAGGTTATTTCCCGGTGCGCCAGACGTCGTCGCATATCCTGTGCAGAGCATCAATACCTGCTGGGCCCATTGCCTTAAAGATCTCTCCAGTAAGCTGGTCAGGACCAGGAGCTTTTTTGGTTTTAATAACTTTAATTGCCGCCGCTCAGTACACAGGTGATCCCAGAAAGTCTTGTTGTAAGTGGACTTTATCCCGTCAGGGCTCCTATAAAGCTGTAAGCAGTAATTTCGCCAGCGGTTTGCTATTATGTCAAGGTCTTGAAGTGGCGTGCCGTCCTCGTCTTCAATCAACCAGGTCTTATGTTTAAATTGCTTGGACAGGAGTTTAATTTTTTTGAAAAGGTCTGTAGTCTGGGTTTTAGAGCATGACATTCAATTTCTTGACAAATGCGCTCAATGAAGTTGTTTTTGTCCTGGCGACACAGTTGTTGGATAAGCTTTGACAACCCGCTATATTTGTCACGGTCCTCTTTCCTTGCCAGTCCGCTGGCCTTCAATGCTTTCCTATCCTCAATGATTCTCCATGTATCAGTGTATGTTTGACGAATGGTCGGTGGTCTGCGGTTAGTGGTGGCTTTTTCTAACGCCTTCCAGATATTATCTTTGAAGTTTTCCCACTGTTCGTTGGTGCTGGAGTGCATGTTGGGCGGTTGTTCCACAATCGCGGTGTTCAGACAGTCCTGGAACTTCCTAATATCTGCTGGATCAATGGTTTTTGGTCTGACCGGGTCCCTCTTCTTTATAGCTCTCAGACGAAGGATAAAATTCGCGACTAGCAAGCAGTGATCGGAGCCACAGTCAGCGCCCGGAAATGTTTTTACGTTTGTAATGGACTTCCATCGACTGTTGATCATGACGTAGTCAATTTGATTGCGATAGCGGTCTCCGGGGGATCTCCAGATGTACAGACGTCTTGGATGGTGCTGAAAGCATGTGTTCTTGATGGTGGATTTCTTGCTGACACAGAACTCTAAAAGTCGGGTACCTCTCTCATCTCTTATCCCAAGTCCGTATTTCCCAACTATGC
Organism: Calephelis virginiensis; assembly: GCA_002245475.1. NCBI lineage: Eukaryota > Metazoa > Arthropoda > Insecta > Lepidoptera > Riodinidae > Calephelis > Calephelis virginiensis. Next base: position 526,766 of record NJDC01000906.1, on the reverse strand, counting down.
TTCTAATATGGTTGTTCGCTAGAGTGGTGCCTACCTTCGCGTTGAAGTCCCCAATCAACAAAGTTATCTCGCGATTTGGTACATTCCACGTGCCAACCCGATGTTGTTTTTGGATTGAGATTTTGCCAACGTTGCGCACATCAGTAGCATGACTGCTATCCAGGGCCTGATGATTCATTCTGGTAGAGTCTTCGGTAGCCAATTTCACACTGTCTGGCCCGGTTACCAGGCAGTTTAGCCGGATCGTTCAACGTACTCGTTCCTGTGATCATACTGTCCATAGGGAATTTTTCATGGGCTAATACACATGGTGGGCGCCCGACTCATTCCACGGTAGTCTTTTTGAGGTGATTTAGTTCCTCGCGGTCAATAAGACCGCCCTCACAGAGTGTGAAGGTGTCGGGTTATTTGACAGCCGCCCGATGCTCAGCGTTGAACTTTTACGGCTGGAACGTTCTTCTCCAGGACCAACCCTCCTCCTTTTGCGTCCGGGCTTGGGACCGGCAACGGCGGAGTTAAGATACTACTACTATACTACTATTTTATATGTATGTATATGGAAAGCCATACACTTTATAATTTAAGAGTGAAAATGTATTTGTTTGTAATCCTTTGTTATGGTATATTTTTTGTGTTTGGAGGGAATTGGAAGGCTGGAGAGTGACATAGGCTACTTTTTTACCCCACCCAAGAAAAGGGTATTATAAGTTTGACCTGTCATTGTGTGTGTGCGCGTGCGCATGCTTATGCTTGTATTATATATCGATGTGATTTTTTTCTGTGAAAATTGAAGCGATCGTGATGGTCTATATCGTAATCGGGATGGAATTATTTGTCGAAGTTTGTTGAAAATTTTAACTTTTAAAATTTTAATCCGTGGTAGTTGTGGGTAACGTTTGATAAAACCTAAAGCCGCCATTGCCTATGCCAAAACTACAAATTGTAGTTTTTACCTAGTAATTAAAAATAATAAATACCTAAATATCCTTGGACAAGTCACACAAATTGAATCTACCCCAAAGTAAGCAAATTATATGTATGTGTTATGGATATTAGTCAACGGTTCTAATACATAGAAATACTTAAGTACACAACCAGAATTAATTTAATTACATAGTAAATATCAAATATGAACTGTTTGTTATTGGATTTGAATGTTATAAACACACTAGCTGTGCCCGCGGCTCCGTCAGCGTATTTAAACTATTGATCTTTTCTTCGAAAATCCCCTGAGACATAGAATTCAAGTTTATTAGATCTTTTAAGTTGGTCTAAATTACAGATTGTTACTAAATTTTATTAAAATCGGTTTAGTAAGTATGATTAGTTTATTAGTTAAATACATATATTTTTTCTTACATTTACTATTATTGGAGGTTTTTATACCTATAATATAAATTTAAATACGCTATACTTGTACATATACTGACAAGCATGTTTTCAATGTCAGGTTGTTTGTTTGTCCGTAATAATGCATGTCACGTTAGATAATAGCTACATAATATTACCTGTGACAGAGAGGTACATACACGTTTGTTTGTTTAGACGAGGTAGATAATTACATCTAATTGTAGTTAAGAGACGCTGAGTGGCTGGTACCATTTATCTGGCACCAACAACTTGTTTTATGCCATAACATAGCGAACCAGCTGCCAGCTTTTCTGGTGGTTAGGGTGACCGTCGTCTGCAGACACCATAGATGTCATAGGTGCTTCGTTATCCTGTTGCCGAGGTGTTAGACTCAGTGTGCGAGTCTACCGGCTACCCTACCCTCCGGGCCGGAACATACCTGACATACTAGCGGTAGAATTAGGTACATGGTGTGGTGGATCCCTACCCTGATAAATTACTGCGCTAGTGGTCTTGTTGGTAACAACCAATTTGATCTTTGTTCGCTTCTTTGAAATGAAATTTCTTTATTTGCAAAATAGATATATGTATATGCATACCAATATATTCTACCACATTATGGTGTGCAATTATTTCATTAAATTTAGGTATAGATATTATATGTTTATGTGTATATGGGTAGTTCTACGATAACAGGTTTCATGTCCATAGAGAATACGGCCACGGAGAAAAGTTACTGTTTTTTCACTAAACACTTATATTACTGGTTTCGTCCTAGTTTTGTATTTTTTAACATAAGGGCAAGTTACTTCATATATATTTTACGTAATTTTATTAGGCCAGGGTAAATACATTAGCCAGGGTAGAGACACCCAGATCGCGATAGATATTTGCAGGTGGATAGAATTTTTCGCAATAAAAATACAAAATTAGTGAAATTAACTTTAATTAAACATTGTACTTAACATAGAAGCACACATTATTTACCAATATTATGTTTAACATTAATCAGACTTCTTATTTCAGCCTTTACTAAAATTTTAGACTAGTAAGAAATCACTAGGTTTTTAACAAAAAAAAAATAACTCGGCACTATGCCTAAAACAAATAACAAAATCTTCTTTTATTAATACTAAGAATACCTCTAGACAAACGTCTTTTAAGTAATAGAAATAATAATCAGTCTCGTGAAATGACCATGATAATGTTCATATTATCTGTACCTATTCCATTTCACTAAATGAACATAATTTAAACACAACAATATAACACTAAACAGATTAAAGGCGGTATCTTGCCTACAAAAATAAATGCTTAAGCTTTCTCAAACACATTCACAGACTTTTTGAAAGAGTAGAACATCCTCTGTCCTTTTAAAATAAGATTTGGGGTAGGAAGTGTCTGAACAATCTGATCTTTTGAGATAAATGAAATATAATTTTCTTCAACTTTCAATAATTTTCCAGTTTTGTTTGCGATTCTAGAGAAAACTACCTGTATTTCGTCATCCTCTTCCAAACTCGTACACAAAGCCAGTAATGGTGCTATGGTGCTCTCTTTTTTAGACAATAGTTTAGACTTGAACAAAATCGCCATTCTTAAATGTTTTTTTGAATGTACGAGGGCCAAACTGAAAGTTTTTAGAACTGGCAACTTAAAAGCATTATATTAAAAAAATAAGTTTAAATTTTGAAAATAGAACTCTTTACCAATAATATTGAGTATACATTTCATTCATTTGTAATTTTTTTTACGATTTGGCGGCAAATTAAAAATTGTCTGTGCACGTCAGAATGAATTTAAGCCGAGAAAATTTTTGTGCAATGATTTTTTATGACTTTCGATGTCATATAAGTCAACAAGAAAGTTATGATAGACTTCGATTGGCTTTTCACGATGAAGCCCCATCTCGTGCCACAGTTTACAACTGGTTTAATGAATGCAAACGTGGTCGAACTAATCTCACCGATGATTTGCGTGAGGGACGGCCTTCTACAGCGACGACTGAAGACAATATCAGTGTTGTGCGGCGTATGATAGAGACTGACAAAAGAGTGACCTATCAGCAGATTCGGACAAGTCTAGGCATAGGTATGAGTCAAGTGCACAAAATCCTCCATGAACATTTAGCGGTCAGGAAGCTTTGTGCCCGCTGGATACCGCATGATTTGACCGAGGCTCAAAAACTCCGCCGTGTTGATTGGTGCCGAGAAACGATCCAAAAATTTAACGGAGGTGACTCAAATGCTGTGTTCGACATACTAACGGGTGACGAAAGCTGGATTTACTGTTATGATCCGGAAACCAAAAGACAGTCTGCTCAGTGGGTGTTTCCTTCCGAAGAGTTGCCAACTAAAGTGAAGAGAGGTCGAAGTGTTGGAAAAAAGATGGTGGCCTCGTTCTTCGGAAAGACAGGTCATTACGCGACAGTTGTCTAAGAGGATCAGAAAACGGTTAATGCAGAGTGGTACACTAACAACTGTTTGCCACTTGTCTTGGAAAAAGTTCGAGAGAAACGACCTCGCAGCAGGATCCTCCTTCATCACGACAATGCCTCGTCGCACACCGCCAGGCAAACGATCGACTATTTGGCGACCTCAGACGTGGAATTACTGGGTCACCCGCCGTATAGCCCCGACCTCGCACCCTGCGATTTTTATTTATTCCCGAAAATAAAAGAAAAACTTCGAGGAAAACATTTTATGGACGCCGAAGAAGCAGTGGCTGCGTTTCAAAACGCCGTCGAAGAGACCCCTAAGGCCGAGTGGGCAAGGTGCTTTTCTCAATGGTTCCATCGAATGCAGCGATGTATTGATGTAAATGGAGGCTATTTTGAAAAGTTATAATAAAACTAATAACTTGCTAGAATGCTTAGTTTTTGATTTTCTAAGAACTTTCAGTTTGACCCTCGTAGATGTCGAAGGTTGCTTTTTTTCCCCATATCTGGTGCTTGTCATCTTTAGGTGTAATTACTTGTGCTCTGATAAGCGGATTTTCTATCTCATTCTCATTTAACAGTTACCATTTTGTGTGGTCATCGCATCACTCCTGAACAATCCATACAAACTGTTTGTAGCTGTACTAATATCAAGCGATACGAAGTTCGCCGGGTCGGCTAGTATTTTTAAAAAAATTTCTTGTTTATATTTTTCCTAAGCTTCATAATTTGTTACGAATAATTTCAAAGGCAGTAATCATATTTTGTCGTAAACTACTGTCTTATAAGTTGTCTTATAAGATCCCAATGGAACATTTTACACAGAGGACCCGGACCAACAAAAAATTATCGTCTTATGTCTAACTGATTACACTAAATCACATCTGTACTGGAAGAGATGTGACGTTTCCTTCGTCTGCGTTTATCTTTTCCTCGTGTCGGTCCAGGTCCTGTAGCCCATCTGGATTAGAGACTCGACTTCTTACAATAAAATGTTTATAGTAGAACAAATACCCTATTAAACAGTTTCGTTTGCCTGAAACGCGAATGACCCATGGTGTCCTAGGAGCCGACTCTTAAATTTGTTTAACTTACTTTTATTGGTCTGACACACTCAGTTTAATTATATTGCGATCTGTTTTCAAACTCGATGTGTTTCTTATTTACATATTATGATATCTATGTAATTACGTAGATGTTGCAAATTAAAAAAAATGCCTATCAACTTGGAGATGAACACCAAACTCTTTTGGAGAGATGTGAAGAAGTCTCGGAGTTGTTCGTCTGCCTCCAGAATGAATAGAATTAAGTCTAAGAGTGGTAATATTCTTACAAGCACGCATGACGTGTTAAAACGGTGGAGTGAATTTTATGGAGATATCTATGAATGTGCCCAAGATGCTGCCGCTGGGAAGTTGAATGGGCGATAAGAAGTATGAAATATGGTAAGGCTGCGGGAGTAAATATGGTTACGGCTGAGATGATCAAACTTGGTGGTCCTGCCATCCGGGACTCTTTCTGGGGTCTTTGTAACAAATGTTGGAAGACCGGCAGAGTACCCGAAAACTGGCGACGTGCGGTCATCGTGCCCTTGTATAAAGGCAAGGGTTCACGCATAGACTGTACCAGTTACAGGGCCATTAGTTTAATCAGTTTAGCATCAAAAGTGTATGGAAATATAGTTGAAAGGAGGATAAAAGGGAATTAAAAGGGATGTCCGATGGAACATTGTGGGAGGCTCAAAGCGGTTTCAGGTCTGGAAGAGGATGTACGGATGAAGTGTTTTCGCTCCGCAACATTGTAGAGAAGCATCTGGCTGTTGGTCAGAAGGTTTTCTGCGGTTTTGTGGATCTCGAAAAAGCGTTTGATAGGGTTGTACATAACAGATTATGGGATAGTCGGGTCCCTGCTGCGTGCGGTGCAGTCAATGTATTTAGACTGTAAAGCATGCGTGCGGGTAGATGGCAACATATCGCCTTGGTTTGATGTTAATATTGGCGTCAAGCAGGGTTGTGTGTTGTCAGCACGCTTGTTTATCTTATATTTGGACAAATGTCTTCAAAGGTTAAGATCATTGAATGTGGGTATGCGTATGGGTGACCAAGTGGTGAACTGCCTGCTTTATGCAGATGATGCTGTACTTTTGGGCTCTACACCATCTGAGCTACAAACACTGGTCACAGTTATCGAAGGAGATTGTAAAGAAAGGGGCTTACATTTGAATGCGATGAAAACCAAAATAATGGTATTTGAAAGAGACGTAGCCAGAACGGATGTAAGAGTTTCGGTTGATGATGTACTGCTGGAACAAGTGAATGAATGTATATTTTGGTTGTGCTTTTAGCAGGGATGGAAGGTACACCGCGGATGTAGAGAGGAGAGTGAGTGCAGGGAATAGTGTGAATGGAGCGTTGGGTAAGCTATTCCAAAGCGAGGTTTTGAGTCAAAAAACTAGACTCGCTTTGCATAATTCTGTGCTTATTCCAACGTTATTGTATGGAAGCGAGAGTTGGATATGTCAGAAAGAGCATGAAAGTAGGATAAATGCGGTCGAAATGAGAGCACTACGGAAAATCTGTGGTGTAACGCTCGCTGACCGCATTCGTAACAGTGAGATCCGAGAAAGAGTGGGATTGAAAGAAAGTGTTGGTGTTAAAATGCGAATGGGCATGCTCTGCTGGTTCGCTCATGTGGAAAGAATGACAGATGAAAGATTGACAAAGCAGATATACAATGCGAATGTGGATGGATGTAGGTACCCGTGGAGACCAAGGCTGATATTTCACGATCAGATCAATCGGATATTATCCGAGGGTGGTGTCAAGAGTCTCCGAGACCGGTGTGTTTGTATGAAAAGGGTTATGAATGTGAAGGAAGCAAAACAGGTTTGTCAGGATCGTGAGGTCTGGCACTCGATACTCTCTGCCTACCTCGTAAAGGACTTTGCGTGAAGATATGTATTGTATGTATTGTAAATTTAATGAAATAAATCTATTATTTTATAATAAAAAATAAAATATTGCGTCCGCAGGCAAAACGTTGCGTGGAATATGTAGGTACGTCTAACATCTCCAAAGATCGCTCCTAAAGTCTTTTGTTTTGCGTTCTAGTAGCTGTTGCTTATTACCTTCATCGTATTTCAATTCGACATTAGCATTTTCGATGTATATCTATATAATATTCAATAGATGTGACGTAGTTGCCTTTTAACTGAAATTGTTGTGATTTGTAGAAAATATTTTTTATTGCATTACTGTTGTACAATATGTAACTAGTATTGTGGGTGTCTGAAGTTAGTTCAGAAACAACTGTATTGCAAGTCTATTCCAGCTTTTTAGTTTTATTTATGTTAGTAACTAATATTAATTAAAGTTGAAGACTATACGATTGATTGTTGGAGTAAAAAAAAAGTATCTTCACGCCCATATGCCCGAAGAGGTAGGCAGACGTACAAAGACAAAAAGAGGTAAAGACACTTAGTCTTACAATGTGACAGGTGGCAAACATATCGCCAACCGGGCCCATTTTCAATCCCGACCAACATTTTTTTTATTAGAAAATTGGAGAAATCCAATTTTCTTTTTGTTGGCCGACCCGGGATTCGAACCCAGGACCTCATGCAGTCAAGTCCAACACTCGGACCGCTAGACCACAGAAGCGATTGATTGTTGGAGTGGGGTCTGACCGTGACACCCCGAAACTGTATTATTTCAATAATAGCTACAATGTGTCAACGCCCAAAATGGACTTCATTTTATCGACTATACAGTCACGCCTTGATGTAGACGTTGATATAATAATACTCATGATTTTATGGTACAGGCCCTAAATGAAAGAGCTTATCAACAGGTATTTTACAGATACGGAGTCACCAGCGCACGCCGTCCGGGTCTCGCGACTTCAAGGAGGCGACGAAGCGGGATGCGCTCGCTCGACTCGAGGTGGAGCTGGAGCGACTCGTCGCGGCATTGCCAGACACTAGGAAACCACTGGTCGAGAAAGAGTTTCACGGTTTCAAGAACTTGTTCAGCAGGTTCTTAGCAGAACGTAAGTGTCTAGCTAATGATATTTAAGAGTAGGTACTTCTTTAGCAAGAAGTATGATTGGAAAGTATTTGTATACATAAGTATGTAGGCTTAGTCAAATGAATAGGAAAGTGAGTTTAGAACAGGATAGACAATTGTATGTAGCTGAGCGTATAAAGCCTTGAAGGGGTGCTGGAAATTTTTGGCTTCAAACAAGGACGTCGTAGTCAAAGTGCGTAGATATTTTTAAAGCAGACCATGCACTTTCCCCATATTGGCCTTTGGCCTTATACATATATAGCTATAGATAAGTAGGTACGGTTTAGGCTGAAATTGATGTTTAAAAGAAGAGTTTTTCAATGTTGTGGGTTGTTAAAGTTATGCCGTTATTTGATAGATATCTTAGATACGTGGACGACTTTAGTTTACTGTGGTCTTAACTAATCTAAGCTTGTGGCCAACTTTACCGACTAACTAAAATTCCAAATATTACTTCTTCACGTAATCGATGTTTTTCGATGCGATAATATTTATTCACCGTATCTCAAACATCATAGACAAATACCCTTGAGTTTTACAAATAAAAGTGGAACGGTGTGAAGACAATGCCACGGTAATATTGACAAGCTTTGCTAACCTCCTTTCATAACCGCTTCCGCTACTGAATTTATGCCTTTCAAAAAGTATGCGATAGAATGCTGTGTGACAACTCCACCGGTTAAGATGTTCCTACCACCCAAGTGGGACTGTCAATAGCCAGTCAGGATAGGGTAGCCTATAGACTTGCACACATAAGATCCTGGCCATGTGATAGCACTATCGTCTAACACCTTAGATGATATCGATATTGCGTCACCAACAAATACTGTTAACGATAAGGAGTACAGTATAGGTACGGTCTCAATAGACTAGGCCCGTATTGAATGGATGATGCAATGCAACATCAGCTTGTGTCACCATAGTGACTACAGGCGACCCTATGGTATACTATTATCGTACCATAAGGACACCTACCTGCTAGTTCACTGTCTTGTAACATGAGAAAATGTTGGTTTTTTTATGTATTACCCCTTAAAGATATTGTTTTCGAATAAGCTTAATATTTCCCGGAGTCCCGCAAGGGTCACATTTGGGCCCAATCTTATTTTCTGTTTTTATTAATGACATCACATCAGCCATTAAAAACTGCAAATTTTCATTATTCGCCGACGACTTGAAGATTTTTCGAACAGTCAAAACCGCTACGGATATTCAACAAATTCAAGACGATCTCGATAGAGTCAACACGTGGTGTAAACACAATGGTATGATTATGAATCCAAAAAAATGCTTCCATATTAAATACACTAGAAAGCAGAACCTAATAAAATCTTCCTACGTTTTAAGTGGCGAGCAACTGTCCGAGGTTACTGAAATACGAGATCTAGGTGTAGTAATGGATTCAAAACTTAAATTTACATCTCATATTGACTCTATCGTTAAAAAGTCAGCCAGAATGCTAGGATTCATCAGAAGAAATACTAAAGGATTCCTATCTCCTCAAACAAAAATAATCCTATACTGTGCTTTAGTAAGAAGTCATCTTGAATACTCGTCAGTTGTTTGGTCTCCTCTTTACTCTATATATTCACAGCGTATAGAGAGCATTCAACGTTCTTTCACGCGACACTTGGCGTTCCATGCGTCCGGTATTTCGCACAGAACACCCTACGATCTGCGACTAAAGCAATTCAACATGATATCATTACACAGGCGTCGCGAAATCTTAGATATTTTATTTCTCAAAAAACTTCTGAGCGGAGCCATTGTATCTAATAATCTGTTAAATGAAATTAGACTTAACGTCCCATCCCGTTATCCTCGCCATCCTTTATCCAAACTTCTTTACATTCCTGTGTGCAGGACAAACGTCCTTAAACACTCTCCTCTCCCCCGAATGTGTGCCGAGTACAACCGGTTGTGTAATATAGATAAGAATTCCGACATTTTCTTTGATACAGCACCTACTCTAAAACAAAGAATTTTAGCTCTTACTTAACTAATGGCACCACTGAAAGCAGTTGCAACAATTACAACTACGCATAATAAGTCACACACGCCCTTTTCTTTTTTAAATGCAATAACATGCTGGTTGACATTGTTGCAAACTGTTTCAGTTGTTCTTATATATTATGTGTTTATTTTACCTCATTGTTTGAATGTTGTTCACGTCTGTAAGTGGCATTCACACGAGCCTTATATGTCTGTATAAAATATGTATTCAAAAATGTATTGTGTGTACTGCTGTTGACGTGTTATAAATAAATAAATAAATAAATAAATAAATAAATAAATTTCCGTGACAGTTGTTCAGCAAAATTCAGACACTTCATTATTATTTCATGCGAGAAAACCGTTAATGTGACAAATGTGACATGTGACGTAGTAAAAGCAGCAAGACACGAGTAATAGGAACGGAGAGACCAGACCAGACCAGCCAATGTTAGGTATTGACATGAATATGACGAATCACAAAAAACTTCACTGTTTTTGAAGTTGTGATAACCTCGCCACGTTTGTTTTTAGCAATTGTAAGGTCATTTTATTGATAGTAAGGAAAATATTTTATTTCACATAACACGTCTACATAATTTAAAATCTACTAATCTCTTAATTAGTGGTTCACGTTTGTTTTAAGAGGGTCCGTCGGTAACATGGGAGAAGATTCAGAAGCTGCCGGAGGGCGCGGTGATCGACTACACGTCGCTGCCGACCCCCACCACCGACAACATCCACAAGATGCTCGACAAGCTGGTGGTGGTGAAGCTCAACGGTGGTCTGGGCACGTCCATGGGCTGCAAGGGGCCCAAGTCCGTCATACAAGTGCGCAACGAACTCACATTCCTCGATCTCACTGTGCAACAAATAGAGGTAAGTAATGCTTTTATGTTATTCTTTATCAGTCTTGTAATAAACACGGGGTAAAGTACTCCGAGGTTAAATCTGATGTCATAGTCTTTATTACAATGTGATGAGACTATAATATCAATTTAATTTTACTCCTAAGTCCGTATTAATAAGGCGGTATAAGAGTAGGCCAACGGACAAGCGGCTCAGCTATTAGTAAGCGGTCACCGCCGTTCAAGGAAATCCTCAACACCAGGAATGTCACAGAAGCGCCTCTGATCTTTCAGGAATGAATACGCGCTTTTTCTGAAGGTACCTAATTTGCATCTGTTTAGAAATACCGTCGTTGGTAATTAATTTTTCAAAGGTGTTATGCAAGGTAAAGAATGTCTGGAGTCTCATGGTAGAACATCGTTACGCATTAAAGAGGTGGTATCTTTTTTTGTATCACAAGAGAGAACGTGCATACTTTAAGTAAAGTGAGTAATAGGTAAGGTGTCTCACTGGTCCCTACGTGGAGAATGTCCGTATCCTCTATTACAGGAAAATATGTAGTTATAAATTAAAATGTACACCGCAACTCAGTTTCTGTAATTTTCATATTAAAATTGCTCACGGAAATACGTAACATTAGGTATGAGATATAATATGTTCTATTATAAAAAGTTATTTAATGATTCCGTCCTTTAAAACTTGTTTTCTCCGGCACGTGGTACACCGGCGACGGTCACACTACATTATTATAATATTTACGTTTTACAATTGATGTTATATTCAAACATTAAAATTTAAACTTGAAATTGTGATAACCTGTAGAATTGATTTATTGTAGTGGTTACGAAACAAAGGTTTTTTTAGAAGATAATTGCAACCGTTCCGCTAAACTCGAAAACGATTAGTTCTTGCTATTTAATATTCAGACAAACTGAGAGACCTTGGATTTTGTGCAATTCGATTCGTATATGAAAGGAGAGTTGATTGTTAATCATCTTAGGGCCACTTGCACGTTCCAGGGTAAAGTGTTTTACATTGAGTTAGCGTCTAACTAGGGTTTAATTACTTCATATTTGACAGTTTAACTCATTATTAAACCTAAACCGTGAACGTGCAATTGGCCCTTAATGCCCAATATGCTTTGAAGTGAAGAAATTGCATTGAATTGAAGTGAAGTGGACATTTCTGCATTTGTGGGCCTGGCGCCACCGACCATCCACACCCTATCCCGCGTTAACTTGGGCTTATAACGAATTTACTACCCGTTTCTTATTACATTTTTCAGCTTCCATAGCTTATACTTTAGATTTTAGGCAGAAACCCACCCCTACCATCAAATAGTGAACACTATATAGATACCATGCTTACAAAATGTTAGTTTAGTATTGACTAGTTCCAAGTTCCTACCTCAACCCCATATCTAAAGCATGTCTGGAACATTCCGAAACGACGAATGAAACCACTTCAGCCGGCTCAGCCGAGCATCAGAAAGTTAAAGAACGTGGGTACCGCAGAGTAGGAACATATACAGAAGCGAGTCACATTCTTTACTAAAGTTTTATCTGCTAATATATGCTAATGTAACAAAGAAACGTATTTTTTAACTAAGCGAACAGGCACGCTACTGTTTTGTGCTCTTAATAACATTTCTTAATCATTTCTTCAAAATGTTATGATACAACTGATGAAAGCTATTCTCCGCTCATTACTATACAAAACTGTGAGGAAAGACTACCTAAAATTATGAAATATAATAGTAGCAATACAATTAGTTCTTTGTTTAGGTGCACTTTTTTTGCAAGTGTAAGAGTACATACATACATATCTTTATAGGGTAAACAATACACATAAGTCCCTTTGGGGTATATAGAGTATAGAACGTCAAATCTCAACGATCCGGGCAGACCTGCCTGGCTTTCTGCACATTCATTACCCTTTTTATACAAACATGGCGGTTTCGGAGACACTTGACACCACCCTCGGATAACACTAGCGATTTGGTGTAATGATGAAGTGTAGGAGTACCTACCTACACACACACACATATATATATATATATATATTATATTTACTCGTATTCCATATCATATCTGATATGTGAGGTTTCTAAAATATAAATTTTAGTATGTTTGTGTATTATAAACGTATAAATTAGTCAAGGTATTCGTAGCAAGTTTTGAGGTTTTAAAATGTTGATAAGGATGATGTGGATAACTAAGTTTGATCCGTAGTTGATAGATCTGTCGATGTTATTCCAGCATCTCAACAAAACGTACAAGTGTAACGTACCGCTGGTGCTGATGAACTCGTTCAACACGGATGAGGACACGCTGAAGGTGATCCGCAAGTACCAGGGCCTCAAACTGGACATCCACACGTTCAACCAGTCCTGCCACCCGCGCATCAACCGCGAGTCTCTGCTGCCCATCGCCAAGACTTCTGACGTACACAACGACATCGACGCGTGAGTATACCTGAATATCAACCAGCTCTGTCACCTGTACATCTCTAGTGAGTGCACATCGTTAAAACTTTCGATGTGCACTGAGGCATACGTTACCTACAGCGAATCCACCGCTTAAGTTGGATACTCTTAATAATGTTTTTTATAAGGATAAGCATTCCTGCCACGCAGGCAATAATCGTCTAGGGGTTTGACGTCCGTTCCGAAATTCATGTCTCAATGTCTGCAGTGATTTTGTAAGTACCTTGGCAATGTAAGATAATCATGTAAGATATCACCCACTGTTAGCCACCCTCGCATCATTTACAAGACTTATGACTTTTGTATGAATGAGTGGACCCGTAAGTACTAAGAGCAAAACCTGCATATTACGGATGTGCAGTGCCTTCAATTAGATATCCGTCCACAGACATAACTCACTTTTGCTCATCGCCAAGACTTTCGATGCGCACTCCGACATCGTCATGGGAATACATTTCATTAATTTTCCTAATTTCACTAAATTCTATAATAGGTGCTCTTGGTAATCTTTTCTTTTCTTTCTTTAAGTTTTGGCCTTCATGTTAGTATTTAGCCATTAGTCAAGTAGAAATTTGCATCAAATTTTATATCAATTCAAAAAAAATTAAATTAGTCATCAGTCGTAAGTCGTCAATAAGTCATGTCAGGCTCTTGGATAAAGCGGTGGCCTTTTTACACAAGCTCATGTAACGAGATTTGGCGGCAACGAGAAAATACGTATATTTTAACTTTTACAAATGAATTTACAAAATTTTAATTTTTACAAATGAAATAATCATAAAGAAATTAGCGTATCGTAATACGCTAATTTCTTTATGATTATTTCATTTGTGCACTTTTACTGAACAAAATTGTACAAAATGCCACCAAAATTGACTAATTTCACTCAATATTAACACGAAATTCAATAATTATGAAAAAACTTCGACCATCTTTTCTCTCGATGGCGCCAAAACTCCTCGCTCTTGGTAATCGAAAACCAGTCAACTTAAAATTTAAATTAATCAGTGATGTACCCCAAAAACTGATTCAAACCTTAGTTTAGAAAGACAGCTTTGAATTATGGTATGGTCATAAATGTGTGATGATCCCTATCGCGCCAGTAACATAGACGGTGTTTTTAACCGATACCGAGACTCGTCTCGTTACTAAGAACATTACTTATGACCTTTCTATATAATAACTTTCAATGTCAGTAGGTTTTGTGGAAAATGTGATGTATATCTCGTGGTGTCAAGGCGCGGAGTTATCTGATACGGGGGTCAGGTTACAGATTGTTGCGGCTTAGTGGCGCTTCTAGCGATAATGTCACCTCATTAGCGTAATTACTTATTTCTATCACTAGCTTTATGCCCGCGGCTTCTCCCTTGCAGTGTATAATCCTAAAATCCTAGTGTGTCTTCTAAGACGTAGACATTTTTCAGTAAACTTTAAAGTTTATTCAGGTTCATTGTATTACCCTACGTCTACCTTAACATACGTCTGAACAACCGCGGTATACGGATATAGCGCATGCGCAAACTCTTGAACGTGTAGCCTCCACAGTGCAAGTCTCTAAAGCACGCTGATCCTTCGCCTGTAGTTTCGATGCAATATATCATACGTTTTGTAAACAAAATAAAATAATATTAGAATTTTTCGAAAGTTAAAAGCACCAATTAAAAAGTGACTTTCGTGTGCTTTTTTTTAAGCAATGAATTGGTTAGCCATACATATATGTAGACAATAAGACCAGTCTTAGGCCATAGGACTCGACGCCAGACGAAATATTGACACGTAAAATGAAGATGAACTTCATTTTACGGATATATTTCCATTTTTATTTAAATTGAATGAAACACGAATAAGATATTTTAGTTGGAAATAATCAAAGCCTGGGATTGCAGAATTAACCACTGCAATTATTAAAAACTCGACCAACATAAATGCAAGAAGTGCAGCTACAAAGTATATGGCAATAATTTTCAATCAAGCCATAACGCTTGAATCCATCATAATTCATCATTGCACGAGCCTCGGAGGAAGCTTTTACTACGTCTTGTCCAAACTATTCAGAGATCTAATTTTTCGAAATATTTGCGCAACCCAATGTTGTAGAATATGTTGGTATAATTACATAGTTTGTAACAACTTTTAACACACATATCCCGAAAATAAATAAATTTATTTAAATAAATAGACAAAGCCGAACGATACAACTAGTTTATTTATATTTCATGTGTACATTGTGAAATGTTCCTGTGCTTCCTTTTCCAGGTGGTACCCGCCAGGTCACGGCGACTTTTACGAGTCGTTCTACAACTCTGGTCTGCTTCAGAAGTTCGTCAAGGAGGGTCGCACGTACTGCTTCATCAGTAACATCGACAACCTGGGCGCCACCGTGGACATGAACATCCTCAACCTGCTCCTCAACCCCGAACACAACACCACCTCCGAATTCGTCATGGAGGTCACCGACAAAACCAGGTGCATCTTCTATTCATACCTCTAAACTGAACTCAATTTGCAAGAATTTCAAAGTTGTTGCTAGCATTTAGTCATTATCGTTAAAAATTGTTGTATGTGAGGATGCGACAACTCCATTACCATCATAATATTAAATAGTTGTTTATTTAGATTGCCAGATTTAGATTGCTTTAGTGCACTCAAACTAGATGGTAGTCTAGGTTGTAAAAATTGATATTTCATTATCCAACCGTCATAACGTCAGTGTTGTCCGGTTATGTTCCGGTTTCGTGATTAAATTTACGCTAAATGCTTAGGATCTCAGCCCTAGTTTTTACATACGATGTGTATTTTATAAAACCAATAAAACAGTATTCTGGTTCACTCTCGTATATTTTCTTTCAGGGCTGATGTTAAGGGAGGAACACTCATACAATACGAGGACAAACTCAGGCTTCTAGAAATAGCCCAGGTGCCCAAGGAACACGTGGACGACTTTAAATCCGTCAGCCAGTTCAAATTCTTCAACACAAACAACCTGTGGGCGAAGTTAGATGCCATCCAGCGAGTGGTGGAACGAGGTTCCTTGAATATGGAGATCATTGTCAACAACAAACATCTGTCTGATGGGGTCAACGTCATCCAATTGGAAACGGCCGTGGGGGCGGCCATGAAATGTTTCGAGGGGGGTATCGGAGTGAACGTCCCCAGGAGTCGGTTCCTCCCGGTGAAGAAGACTTCCGACCTGCTGCTGGTGATGTCCAACCTGTACAGCCTGTCGCACGGGTCGCTGGTGATGTCCCCCCAGCGGATGTTCCCGACGACGCCGCTGGTGAAGCTCGGCGACAACCATTTCGCGAAGGTGAAGGAGTTCCTCAACCGGTTCGCGACTATTCCTGACCTCATTGAGCTGGACCATCTTACGGTGTCCGGGGATGTCACCTTCGGCAGGAAAGTTTCATTGAAGGTATGTTTTTATTTTTCTCTCTTTTTTATTTAACTAGATATTAATAGGTAAATTTTTGTACTGTTACGAGCTATGGGTAATAAAATGCCGTTTGTAACGTAGAAGACGTTTATTGAAAGCTTCCACAAAAATCCTCTTAACAGAATCCGAATCGCTAAGTAAAATCACTGGTCCAATGTCCTCGCTGTATTCGCCGAAATAATTCTTCCTTGTCGCTTAGTAGAGATCGCTTCGATTTCGCTTCCGAAATTGAACTGGCGGGTCGCGGCTCGATGCCTCCTTATATACTGCTATGCCCATGGTTCGAGAAACTTCTCATACAATCTAACACAATAGACGCTTCCCGAATCTTCGGGTGATTACGTCAAGGACATGATTTATTACCTGCGGCGCTATACGTAAACAATGCGCGCTGCGTATAGGTACTACTCGCCGCGGACCGCGAATGTTCCAGAAAACGTTGTTCTCTTATCAACGACTTTTCGAGAACTTTCTTCACTGTTCGATAGTAGACCTAATACCTACTTATGCGTTTTTGGGGTTTTGCTGTACGACGCTTCGTTTTCGAGATATAGGTACTCAAAGTCGTAACAGTACTTTTTAAAACACATTGTACCCACTGATTTGATGATTTGGTTTATTTATACCATCTCTGAGGAATGCAGAATATTAAAATTGGTGCTTACTATGTTAAACAAAGAAACCTTCACAATTGACTATACTGATTTATGAGATTATATTTTATCCTTTGCCAAGTCTGTTATGATTTATTCGGCTCTTAACTTTAATTTTATTTAACTGACAGTTATAGAATCATAATCGTATCTATAAATGATAAAAAAAACCCTAACAGTAATATTAAATAGTGTGTAAAAACGATACGATTGAGATGTTGCTCATGTTCATTCGTGTTAAATGCAACAATGCCAATGTGTTATGCCTAAATTGTCAGTTTGAAAAATCTGGTATGTTGTTTGTCCCCAGGGCACGGTGATCATAATAGCGAACCATGGGGACCGGATCGACATCCCGTCCGGGGCCGTGCTCGAGAACAAGATCGTCTCCGGTAACCTTCGCATTCTCGACCACTAGACGGACACCACGCCAGTACTACCACTACGCCGTGAAGCTATAGACTACTACTGGAGGTTACACTCCTAACGAAGAACTGATGTCATTTCCACATGTTGCTGACTCTCTCTAATGTAACGGCTTCTCTCTCTTATTTTGACTTTGTTAATTGATATTACAAGACTCGGAAATAGAAGCCTGTACACTAGAGTGAGTCAGCAGTACTTGAAAATGATATCCGGTCTTTGCACTCCCAGTGTTATCTTTCATTAATGTTTAGACAAAAGTCAAAACGTCATTCGTCAATGAGTGCCCAATCCAAGCAAGATCTTGGTCCAAGATTTTCAAGTTAAAGAAATTTAGAGAACCCGAAATGAATGCGTGAATGGGTTGTAAGAATAAATCATAAAAGAATTACAAACTTTGCTAAAAGCAAAAAAATCGAACACGAATTTATTTTTAAAATTCAACAAAATCGAGATGGGATGGTATAATTCTTTCATCTAACTTGAACAAAGATATTGGATGAAATGTGTAATGCCCTATAATTTCTTACTAGATCATTTAATTGACACTTTCAGTAAGAAATATCGTTCTCATTTTTATAACCCTCTAAAGCGTAGGGTAGCAAACACGTCGCAATACAGAGTGCCATTTATGTTACACAGAGCTATGGTTAATTCTACTAACGTAAAACGTTTGAAGAAAGCCCCAAACACGTAAACATAGCTCTCGAGTTATACCACGTAAGGCTATGCACAACTTGTAAAATAACTTAGGATAATAGGATAGAATAATTTTATAGAAGTTTTTAGATTAATAAAGTTATGTAGATTTTATTTATACAAGATTTTTTATACATCTGTTTGTTTCTTGATTTATTTTAATATTTTATATTTGGCGGTAAATAACATAAAGCATTCATTCACAAAATTTATACTTTATTATACTATTATAACTATTATATTATATTTATTATTTAATATTTATAAAACTAATTTTATCTCGGACAGGAAATCACACCGATGTGGATGCTTTGAGCTGAAGTTTCTATTTATGCATTGAAATTGTAAATTCCTTCATTTTGAACCAGTGAGATGTTTCAATTCCTGTTTTATCTGTGATTAAAATTAGTAAACTAAAATTAAAATATATTTAAAATATGTGTCTCCTTGATAATGTTCCAATAGCTAATAGTTTCAATTTGTTTTAGTGAGATTAAACTAGAAAGTAAATAAGTTAACATAATAGTTAGGGATTAATCAATGGGAAAGATCAAAAGTAATTTTGTATTAATTTTTTTGCGACTACATAAAACATAATTTATTTTGTGTAAATAATTTTATAGGTACCGCCAAAACTGTAGGACTATTTTTCATATATTATCTACATATTATTAGGTAAACTGATTATTTTGTTAATCTGTCAACTAATGCAACTTGTAAATATCGATTCTAAAACTTATCTAAAGTCATGAATTTATTGTAGTAATTTATTTTTCAATCGCATGATGATATTACATTTTATATGTTTTCGTTTTGTAATTTTGCAAAAGGTTAAACGATGTGCAATACAATTGTTTTCATATTTTTTGGTTTTATTACATATTATTACATTCTTTATAAAAGAATAAAAAATATTCGAAGTATTTCTGTTTACAGATAAGTGTACATTTTTATAGTTATCGTTCGTTTTCGCCCGTATCAAAAGGCGTAGTGTACTTATATATTCTGTCTTTCCATCTGTTACGGTAAAAACTAGACTGCTGAACCGATTTTAATGAAATTTGATATGGAATTAGATAAAGAGTTTACTTGGTTACTTTTTATTCCTATCTAAATAGTGGCACCGGTATATGACGCTCATCTATTTTTTTATAAGATAAGACAGGGAACAAGCACATGGTTCTTCGTTGATAAATAGATAGAAGTAGATGTTATAAGTCGTTACTTGCTGCTTTAGAAAGGCAGATTGATGCAGGGGGCTCGGATTGTGCTCGGACCAAAACTGGGAAAAATACTACAATTTGTAAAAATATTAACTTTATTTGACGTGATTCGACCTCACTTACAAATTAAACACTATATTACTATACTATAATCGATTTATTTTAACAAACGAGTATGAGTATGTCCCTAGCATATTTCCGATACTGAAAAAATAAGATGTAGTGTTTTGAGGGGTGGGCACTACGTCTTTGTTCCCCTTATCAAATTGTAAAGGCGCGTTCTGATTGAAATTAACTTTATATTTTTATTGCGTGGACCAATAGCAGAGCAGCGCACATTTTTAGTACTCGTTTGTTAAAAAGAATATAATATATACCTATGCAGGAGTACAGTAATCTTGCCCTCAACCTACTCAGTGTTCCGCGCGGTGAGGGACTTTCTTCTAAGAATCGATTCTGATGATGTTATAATTGAGTTTTACTCAACCGAGTCAAAGATTTCTAGAGTGTATTGTTAATTTATAAATATATACAATAGTATTTGTGTATGACATGTTAAGTGTAATACAAGCTTTTTACAAAGCATGCCAAACTTCTAACTTCTACCTATCAGCATTTTAAAAAGAATTTATTTTTTATTTATTTCATTTACAATAATTGTGTACGAATTCTATTTAAACCATTAGTTATACCTTAATTATTTTTTTTATTTAGATTTTGCATTGATGGTTAAAACTTAACAAACCATACAACGTCAATAATTATTATTAGCGAATATACAGTAATTATTATCAGGGATTAAAATAATTCAGTTCTTAAAATTAATAATATTTATTTATAGTAGCATAAATAGCAAAAACAGCAGTGCAATATTTGTCTTAAACAAAGCAGCACCTAATACTAGATCTTAGTCTGTACTTCCAGATAACTTGGACTAATAAACATAGCTTCAATAATGGTAAGAACATGGTATAATTAAAAATACATCTATAGAATTGTAGTCGACTACATTCCCGCGCAGCACAGTATGACTAAATTTAATCGCTGAAGGAATGCATTATTATCGTATATCGCTAAAAGATGTAATGTTGAGTAATATCTAATAAGCATATTATGATTTACCTATCAGGTGAGTAATAACGATGATTTTGTATCATTAGATCAATTGTCATGTTGTTATGATGTCGTTACCTCCAACTGATAAATGTTTGCATGGTGAGGTGTAGGAAGTATGCGAAGAGAAAAGTGAATTGAATGTTCATTTCGATTTTGTTAAAAATTAAATTTAATGATTTCTTCCGGCCTTGTCACTTTTACTGCGTTTGAAGTATTGAAAGAAATAGTTTTGAATTTCGTACAATGACGAAGGTCTGTTTGTTGATAGATCTCTAGCTTCTAGTCGGTATTTCCTAATACCGAGTGTTCTCCGACTTCATCCCCTTCGTAAGACCTTAATTCTATCTATTTTAATGAAATTAAGAATTAGACTATGAGTAGGGTGTGGGCTCGTCCGGCGCGATGTAGAACCGGCTGGCGACAGCGCTGGCCGCGGCGGAGAGGAGGGCGAGCGCGGCGCTCAAGGCCTCCAGCGCCCACACGCTCTTGTGGTGGAACACGCACACTCCGGCCGCCGAGTACGCGCACGTCAGCTCTGCGAGTAAATCACGCGTAGTCAACTTCTAGACCGCTCTGTAGGGTAACTCTTGTATCTCGATTTCATGCAAATTGGAAATTCGACTCGGTTATGTCATTTAAGGTACTTACAGTAAATTATTTTATTGGATTTATTGTATTTTGCTGGAACTAATCTTGTTAATAAACCGCTATTACTACGTTCAAGACTACCTAAAATTACATTATATCCGATTCCAATTTGCAAGAATTCAATATTCAAGAGTAACCCTAATGAATGGGAGTAGTATTAAATCTTGTCATGGTTTTAGGTTTGGAAACGGTGATCATGTGGTAGCTACGTTAACATTTATTAATAACACAAAATTTTAGCCAATAATTTATTTTGTTGCATAAAATATTAGTACCCAATTGTATAACTCTTTAAATATGTTCTTATTTAAATATTGGAACACCAGAATGAGGTGCATGTGCGGGCCACAATTTTGGTATTTGTAACTAATTTTCGTTTAAAACTCTATAAATATTTTAATTTAAATAGTCTAATATATTACTAAACGTAAGCAATGTCAAGTCATTAAACGTCTAACGTTATGTCTTATAATAAGTACGTCGTTTTCACGTAAATTGGAATCTGATAATACTTTTATCATTTTCTTGGACACGGTAGGTATTAACGGATTATTAACATTTAGTTTAAAAAAATCCAATTAATTCATTTATTGTTTATTACGAACTAAATGTTAATAATCCGCTAGTACTGTTTTCAAGAGTACCTACAATGACATATACCATTCCAATTAGCATGAAATCAAAATTCAAGAGTAACCTTATTAACAATTTCGGATTATAAGTTTGACGCGATCTCTACCTATTTTTCTTTTGTAATAGATTTAGATCCCCTCGGCTACACTCTTGTATTAAAATTATCTAGCTTTCCTCGCGGGAACCCGTTTAGCCAAGTAAAAGTAGTAAACTAGACTATGCCACTCGCCAGCCTCTCATCTATTTCTACAAATAGAAAATATAATATCATAACTATATATTATTATTTATCATACCTATATTAAAGTGTGTGTATTTGTTTATCCTTCTTTGACTTCGTAACGGAGCCATGTTATGGTATATTTACAGGGTATATTTATAGGGCCTTAACACCCATATCCCCAAGGCCTAAAAATTAGGCAGAGGCACAAACAGGGCACCCACGACTAGCCGGAAACGCTATGTCCCAAAATGTGATAGGTGGCAAGCCTATAGCCAATTGGGCACATATCTAATCCCGATCAACAATCTTTTTATAAGAAAATTGAAAATATACATTTTCTGTTACTTTTTTTTCCTGATCTGGGGGTCGAACCCGGGATCCTTAAAAGTAAGTAGAATGGGCTGAACACATTTTTACAATTTTTAGATTTTTGTCTGTCTGTCTGTATTCCGTAGCGATTCACGTCAAATCTATTAAATCGGTTGTAAAGTACTTAAATTGGCAGGGAGATTGGTTCAGTTGTTATATCCCTGATGATGATTAAATAGTGAAACTGGGTGGCTAA
The DNA here is from genome assembly GCA_002245475.1 of Calephelis virginiensis. Classification (NCBI taxonomy): domain Eukaryota; kingdom Metazoa; phylum Arthropoda; class Insecta; order Lepidoptera; family Riodinidae; genus Calephelis; species Calephelis virginiensis. The sequence continues at coordinate 503,973 of NJDC01000906.1, read as the reverse complement.
AAAGATAATCAGCAGTATATGTTAAAGGATTATATCATTATAAGGTCATCGCATCTTCAAGTAAAAAAATATTAGAATAGTAACAAAAATTATAATATACTGACTACTTATCAGCATGTAAAGCAGATGTCCCAGCACATGAGACAGCAGACCCACGATGGCGAAGGACACGCCCATAGCTATGGGCTTGTCACGCTTAGGTACCGAGCGCAGGATCACCATGCCTTGCATAAGGAACGAAGCCGCTGAAATACGACCACAGCTGTAATGCCGATTACTGGCCACAAACCAAATAAAGATTTTTTTTTCTTTTGTTGACCAAGTAAACGAAACAGAAGAAAGGCCCTTCTTTCGCTTTTGTTTGATCGGCAGTCTCAAAAGTTAGGTATAATAATTAGTGTCACTTGAAAGAGCATTTTTTTTAAATATGATCACCGAGAAATATAATCGCTGGTGATATCGAAGTCATTTAGTGATATTCAGAAATTGCTACTCCGGAGTGTAGTAGAATATAAGATTTGGTACCAAGTATTACCAGTAACGGCGAGCATGAGAGTGTAGAAGACGAGGTAAAGGGAGTAGAGCAGCCAGCAGCTGGGCAGCGTGCACGAGCCGCGCACGCCCCGAGCCTCCACTGCTCCCACCGCGCATGTGCAGTTCTGGAATATTCTGAAACACACAATCGCACTAAGAAAGACACCTCAGCGAAAGAGTAGTTTTACCTTTAATTTGCTTGGACATAGAAAGCGATTATCGAGCTGTTACCCGAAACTGAGAACACAACCACACCAAATAAAGACACGTTATACTTTGTTTTTTTATGGCATTAAATCGGACATGAACTCTCCTTAGCTATTTAATAGGTGGGTAATTACGTATTTCGTAATGATCTCCATACCCTATATACATACATAAAACGTACCTCTATATTAATAGACTTCGAAAAAGGAGGCGGTTAGATACGTTTTTTTATTCGTTCAGTGTTTCTTATGAAATTACTCCGACAATAGCCAAGTGATTTGAAAGGTTCTTTTTAGAAAGATAGGTCATGATTCCGAGATGGTTTTTATTAATTTTATCATGATAAATTCATCATCGTGGTCATCAAGATAAGACAAAAAATTATGCATGGAAAATAATACGGTACCAGTTCGGAATCATTTTCCTATCTTTCAAAAAAATATAAAATTGCGACATGGTATCAAATGAAATGGTTATAGTCCATTTCTGCAGTTTTATTGAACTTAATTTATTATTTTTATGTCATAAGACAGCTAACAAGCACAGGTCTCTCCTGATGATATGAGACAACCAGGGCTTAAAGAAACCATATAATATATTATAACCATGTGTTACTGTCCTGAAGACGGCGTCTTTCATCTAATGTGCAAGTCAACCAACTACCATACCCTCCCGACTGGAATACGACAGTGCCAAAAACAACATAGCAAAACCGTTCCTGCCACAATAAGGATCCACAATAAGGTGGATCCCAATGCACTCACTGCCTATTGTACCAAAATCGGTCTGGTTGGTAATTAGTAATTACCCAGTTAACTTTATGCTCATCCGAAAGTACTCTTGAAAAACCCCTTCAAAAGCTTTTCAAACTTGATAAACCCAATATTTTGATATGCCAAGTAGACGAAATTACAAACTTTTCGTGTAGGTCCGGGAGAAGTACCTAAGTATAACATCACTCACCAAAGTAATACACCCATAGGCCCAGTTTTCTCTTAAAATCAGGAGAGCCGTGTGCTCGATCGCTGTCATAAGCCCTCATATCTCACTAAAACAAGCCTTAAGGGCCCTTCCCGGCATCAACGCGAGCGTGGTTGAAAAGCTTGTTGTTTCATCCAGCGCAATATAAGAAAAAGAAGCACAGCGAAAAAAGAGAGATAGCGCCTAAAAGGTCGGTTTGCATTCGGTAACTTTAAAAAAAGTGAGAACATGATAACACAGAACGAAAAATAGTGTAAATAAATTTCATAAAACATGTTCCAGGAAATACGTGTTTTTTAGAAATCCTTACAAGTTCGTGAAAAAAATTAATAGTGAAGGTAGAAGAAAACTTAAGTACATGTAGCCGTTAAGGTTCTCGTAATCGCTGCAGCCCGCGTGGCACGGCGAGAAGTATGAGCTGGAGGATCCCAGCAAACACGTTGGACTAAAGCCGTAATCTTCAGAGGTGCAGCTGTAAACACATATTTTTTTTTTATGACACTGAAAGGCAAATAAGCAAATTATGCATGCAATCAGATAATGGTGGTTCCATTTCACCATATCACAAATATGACGAAATGGAATCCTTCTTCCGAATCGACAACTTGACTTCCTTGCCGGATATTAAATCGTGTGTTAGTTTCGCTGCATTTTTCTGGTAACTTTCGAAATATTTGTAGTTTACAATAGATATGAAGAAATAAATGAGTTGGGTTGGTAATAGCAAACATTTCACACTACAACTTGGTGTTCGTGCCTACAATGAAGCTTCTGTAACACCTTCATATCGCACATACTCCGTAAAGTTTATCCTCCAAACCAGAACCAGTGTGTTATGAGAAATGAAATGAAACGACAATTAATATTTATTTGCGGAATGTAAGTGGTAAAAGACTGCGGTGAATATCAGTAAGGTCGAGTCGCCCTAGAACTGTATCACGGTCAAGGTCTTTATGTTGTGGTTACCAAAATAATGGGAGCCCATATATATTCTTCAAAGGTATCCGGAATTAAAATATTTGCTGAAATTAACTGACCCACAATCCCGACTGCAGGATGGCTGTTGGTATTCCTCGGACAGGCCCTCAATATCTCCAGTGCTGCAGTGCAGTCCAGCCAGTACAGCAAAGAAGACGGCCACCAGTACCGCCGTCCCACCGCTCACCTTCGACGCCGTCCTGCCCTTCACACCATCCTTGCGTCGGACCGAGAACCGCATACGAAATATCTGAAAACTATAACTAATTATTTCTTGATAAAATGTCAGACATATATCAGCAGATATTTCCAATGAACTAGTGGTCGTCCACTGGTCGAAATTCGACCATAATAAATTTTAATATCTTGTTGATAAGAACGCCATCTTCATTTCTTAAGACCAACTACTTTGTTTCCAAACTTTTTAGTGCGCCATCTGTGATCTTTTATCGTTATCATCAATATGTTTGTGTGTGTCAAATGGACATCCACAACACCAGGAGTCTCACAGATGCATTGCCGACCTTTAAGGAATGAGTATGCTCTTTTTTTGAAGATTCCTATGTCACTTTTTAAAATAACTTCAAATTATCTTAGGAAATGTGGTGCTATTACTTCCAGTTTGCACTATTTTGTTCAGGATTATAACCTTGAGTCCCCCATATATCAAATCTATGGTAACAATCGTTTCTATCCGAGCTGTTAAATTAACAATTTTAGTAAATATAGCACATCGAGCTGTTAGAGAGTATTTATATTCTATCGTACACAGATTTTACACGTCTACCGCGTATCATGTCAAGTGTACAAAGTATATCATGACGAGAGATAGGTGCTACGTTACCGAGACAAAAAAGATGATGACGAGCGAACGGAAGATCTCGTTGACGGTCCGGTTGGTGCGCGGGTCCTGCCTGAACGTTTCCACGTGGAATTTAGTCTGGAACACACATATTCCGCATCTTTATGTAAGTCTACTTAAAACATATTAACATTAAAAATATTTTAAATATCATTCTAAGTGTTCGAAAACCACCAGTTTTTTTTACGGTATTGGAAGGTAAACAAGCAGACGGATTTCCTGATGGTAAGGTGATTCACGGCGCCTAGAGAAACCAAAGGTGGTGATGGTGCGTTGCCAACCTGAGGTCGGGATGTTAGGCCTCTACCAAAAGTAAGTTTACTGGCTACCTTACCCTCTAAACCGGAACAAGTCATGACGTTATGGCGGCAGGAATAAGTAAGGCGGTGGTAACAATCCGGGTGAGTCGCTGCAAAACTCTACCACCTAGTAAAAGTTGCAATAACACGTTCCACTGGACTGAAAACAGAATATATAGACACCATAATAAGTTGGTCGCTGTCCTGTAACTAAGGCGTTAGGCCTAATATTCAAGGTTGGACCCTTCGGACCGGAACATGACAACGTTATTATGACTATAGGAATTACGAATAGTTATCACAGTGGATACCTACCCCGGCAAGTTTCTGCACAGCACTCTATCAGAAGTATTGTTGGTAGCGACACATTTAACCAATACTAGCCTCGTACGAGCAGTAACTTCGGACGGTATGATATGATATACCTACTCTAGAGGATTAAGACCAACTCGGGAGTAATACAAATTTAGTCTAGTAGGCTATACGCACACGAAATATTTATTATTGCGTTAAGTATGTCAAAACATAGCGAAACTTCTAAAGCGCATATAACTAGATAAATAGATACTATAAATAGTAAATAGTTGACTTAGGACACTAATTATCCACTAGTGCTTGAGTAAGTACTCGAACAAAGAACCAAGAGTGTATACCTGAATAAATCCATAATCATAGTGTAGATATCCGAAGAGCGCCGTGTTCAGGATAGAAAGTGCTAGAGTCTGTATCATCAGAGCTTTATTTCGCAACATCCTGCCAATCGGTCCGAGTACACCTGCCGACAGAATATATACTGAACTTAAGCCTACACTTGAATGTATGTGTAGAACTTACGTTTGTTGATAAAGTATTATTCCTACTAATTACATTAAATCACAACGCCTACTTAGGTTTGTTAGGCTTGTTAGGCTTTGTAATATGTAGAAATAATGCTCGAGATGCCAAATGGACATATACGTAGGTCACACTATAAGTTTAGCGTAACTTAAAAAAACAGCATGTTATGACTAAAATATTATGTTTATTGCTTTTCAAAATAATCTTTCATTTTAAACATTTTTTCATGCGATCGAACCATTTTTTAAAACAGGAGGAACACAAATCTGAAGGCATGCTCTCTACGTGCTGATTGAACGCTATCACTGCCTCTTCGGAGTTGGTAAAAGTAAAACCTCTCATCAAATCTTTGTTTTTGGGGAAAATACAGAAATCACAGGGTGCTAGGTTGGGGAGTGCAGGATGAGTGACAAGATGTACTTTTTCGGAAACTAAAATGACTTTGTTTTGTTGGCAATGTGTGAAGAAGCGTTATTATGGTGTAGAAGAATGCGGCTTTTGGGTTGTCTTTCGCGAACTTTTTCTAACACCCTGGGTAAACAAATGGTAGAATACCACTCGGCATTAACACTCTTTTGATCTTCAAGTAGAATTGTACAAATGGGACCCGTAACTGAGAAAAAAACGCGACCATTTTTTTACCAGTAAACCCATATCGGATTATTACCTAATACCCATATCAGTAACAAATTAGTGATGTTTAAAACTTCCCAATATTTTTGCTGTATACACAATAAATGTAATGTAATAAGTGTAATGGTACCTATACACCAGTCAGTCAATGAGACTTTCAAACTTCTATCTTTTTCAGGCATTATTCATTTATATATTTCATATAACAATGTTGATGCCTATAATAGTCCACACACACGCCGGGAATAAAATATATCCACCGGATATAAAATGTATCCAAATCTAACATTAATCCTATTAATATTGTAAATGCGAATGTTCGTCTTTTTATTAGTTTGTTACCTCTTCGTATAAAAATGCAGAACCAATTTTCATGAAATTTGGCACAAACATAGAGGGTAACTTGGATTAACACATAGGATCATTTTTATCCCGAAAGAATATTCCTGTGGGACCACGCGGGCTACACCATGGGCAACAGCTCTATAAGTTATACCAGAGACAATATCTTCTTCTTTTTTCTTTAGGTTTTGGCCTTCACGTTAGTGTTTAGCCATTAGTCAAGTAGAAATTTGCATCAAATTTTATATCAATTTTAATTAATTTTATTTAGTCATCAGTCATAAGTCGTTAGGAAGTCATGTCAGGCTCTTGGCTAAAGCGGTGGCCTGTTTACTCAAGCTCATGTAATGAGATTTGGCGGCAACGAGGAAATACACGATTCGCTAATTTCTTTATGATTATATTTTCATTTATGCACATTCACTGAACAAAATTGTACAAAATGCCACCAAAATTGACTAATTTCACTCAATATCAACACGAAATTCAATAATTATGAAAAAACTTCGACTATCTTTTCTCTCGATGGCGCCAAAACCCGAGACATTATAATAATCTCTTTTAACTTTTTTTTATTGTCATTATTTTTTTATTGTAAGTGGCCAGTTCCAAAAACTTTTAGTATGCCCATGTCATTGACTATTGACTAACACCCATAGCACAAGCATACAATTTGTTTGCCTCGGGGATAGATTAATTTATGTTATTTGTCAAGGTGTATGTTACTATTATTAATGCACAGATTCAATTTTGGTTTTGGTTTATAGAAAAATAGGCGTAGTTCTGTGAAAAATACTTGCAATCGTATTCAATCGCGTAGAATTCCTTGTAGCCTTCCATCCTTTTCGGGAACAATGTAAACAGTATGGCGAACATGAGTGTCAGCATCGATAGGGACACCTGTGCCTCCCACCAGTCATCCGCCAGCGAGACGTTGCGCAGCCAATTTCTGGCGCTGAGACCGAGGGACAAACGAATTGAGATCAGGATACCTAGAATGGGAAAAGTAACTAATTAGACTGAAGTCCATTACAAAACTGTAAACACTGATATAGGGTTTATTACCAAGATCAACAGAGCTCAGATCCATCAATTATCTTTTAATTGGCATCTTTGAGTACGGCCGTTGTTATAATATTTTTATGTACCACATTGCTTAGTCTGGTTTACTCACAAGCGCTGCCCAGTGGCGTGTCCTAGCGGCGTGACCATAAAACGAGCCTTAATGTGCGGGTATCTTCGATCAGTGCACCGCCTTACATCAGGCGAGTTTGGGATTATTATGACCAAGCTATAATCAGTGATAAAAAAACTTGACTGAATAGATTTTATCAGTCCGTATTGATATACGTATGTATATGTACGTATGGATATGGAATTTTAAATATTATGTTTGCGATGGTCATTGAATATCAGGTTTGCAATGTACAATGTTTTTCTTTAGTTTTGTTGGTTTGAGAGCTTAGACTTAAATTATAATTAAAAAAAAGCAAGTTTTTATTAAGTTTGTTTTTCCTCGCTAGAGAGCTCCGATCGCGTGCGATCCTTGCAAATTACAAAGTCCCATGAAAAAGGCGCGTGCTTCGTCGCGCTATTTATAGACATAAGTACGCACCTATATTTTAAACCTGTAATATCTCCGAAACTATTCGTTTCATTTCCATGCTGTAAAGGTCTATATTGTTCTATATTAAATGTAAAATTTATTTAAGATACTTAATTAGATAAGGATTAATGCTGTATTGCTTTAAATCGCTTCGTAAATAAGCCATTATTTTTCGTAAAAAGTAAAGGATAAAAATTGGTTATTGTAAGTTATCCCTAAGAGATAAACATATACCATCGGGAACTTTTTTGTAGACCTTTTTAACCTTAGTACATTATTTTGATCTATCTCGTCGAGTTCAGCCAGCGTTTGCAATGCAAGCGCAAAAAAATATGTTTATTTACGACTTCGCATTAGAAATCTTAAAATTATCAGTGGTTCTCTAATATATGAAACATGTTATTATTCATATAAACATTCCTCTTGAATCACTCTACCTATTTAAAACAAACCGCAACGAAATCCGTTGCGTAGTTTTAAAGATATAAGCATACATACATACAGACAGACGCGGAAAGCGACTTTGCTTTATACTATGTATAGATTATATTGATTAGACTTAAATTATAATTGATTATATGTAAAAAAAATAAATTTACCTTATTTGCTAGTTTTGAACATACCTTGTAAAAAATACATGTATGTAAGACGTACCATAGAAATAAGGCCCGTTCTCCGGTTCGTGGTCATCTAGATAGGTGATCCCGTGTGCCCAGACGCTGATCTTGGTGAGGGAGCACAGGACGGCCGTGATGATGATGAACGCGAGTCGTGGTGTTGCCAGGTCGTCTATCACCTCTGTGTAGCCTGATATTGTGCCGCCACCACATAGCTCTAGAAATATATATATACACAACATTTTGTCTTGGTTGATATAACACATTTATATATTCAGGCCAAATCCCTTCCAGAGTTGGCAGTAAGTATTGAAAGCCAAGTGTAACGGTTTCCTTTTGCTCTTTTCACGTCAAAAAGTCGATTTCAGCGATTTGGTCGTAGAATGTCAACCTGAGTCTCCCCGGGTAACTACAACCATCCTCTATTACAAATGCGGTAGGCTTCTCACTCGGTCAGCATAACAGATTTTCGGTCTCGATTAATATCATAATTGCTGGAAGTAGGTAAAGAAAATTAACATTGTTTTTTTCTTAAGACCTATAACTGTCCACCCCGTAACAGTAAAAATAGAATTAATTAATGAAACGGTGTGTAATGTTATGGCGAATGGTCTATTGTTATGGCGAAAGTTTACAGAGCTAGTGGATAATAATTATGTCCTGTGTAAGTGTTCAGCAGCTGAAAACTATGGTATGGATTCCGTACTTTAATATTTCGTTCTTTAATAATTCTATTAAACTTCAAAGTTGAGTGGAATGCTATTCTAGTCTTTCTTGCGGTAACGTACGTACAGTCGATTGATCTTGGGGTAAGAGAAGGTTAGTTTGGGAAAATCCAGACATTGAGACAATGAAGTCTGAACAATGGATTTATTATAAAGAAGTTTTTATGACAAATAATGCAATCCTAGAGCACATCAAAATACACACATACACAAACAAAGTTATTTAACAGAAGAAAAAATCGGAAGGTTTGAAAGCTCTAAGTGCAACGGTCGCAGTTTTCTTAGATAGGTCATGTTACTTACGCACTGGGGGTCGGTTGGCTTCAGGGTAAGGGAAGGCCAGTACGATGAGCCCAGACAGCGCAGTGAGTGCGAGCCAGGCAGACAGGGCAAAGTGACGGAGCCCCCGGCCCCACCAAGCCACCAGGGCGCCCAGCACGAACTCCGCACCACCCACACCCAACATCACCCAATCTGGAATAGCATCGATTACAAGTGAGCAATACCGAATTTAGTTTCTTATTTCTTTGAAATTATCATGAAATGAGTATCAGTATCAGTCATAGAGCCCCAGGAATGCTAGTTGTAGATTTACCTCTACGATCAGTTTAGTTAGTAATCAGTAGCTGTCGAAAGCACGATCAGGATTTTTTTGTATATACATGCCCTATAAACATTGAAAACCCAATTCTAAACTGTCAGTGGTTCTGATAGGGTAACAAACAAGCAGACAGATTGCGATTGGTAAGAAATACACACAGTCTGTCTTGTTAATTCGTCAGCTCTTTGCGTAAATTTAAGGAAAAGTTATCATACCACAGGATATTTACCCTCATTGATAGTAGGGAGATATCCGCTGCCATCATTTCGCCGCAGCAGCAGGAACATGTAGCTCTCCAGGAACACAACGATCAGCAGCGCACCCTGGAGGAACAGGTCGAACCGGGGGATCGTCAGTATATACTTGCGGAGAAGCAACCATCCTTTTTGTACAACTGAAACTAAATGTTTATAGAGCGCTTTATAATGTATTCAAATAGAATTTGTTGCAAAAAATAATGCTTAATTTAGTAAAAACGTATCTTCACGCCCCAATTCACGAAGTTGTTGTGTCGTTTTTACTCTTTATATGGCTAAAGATTGTAATTATCTTTTGCCTTAATCGCGGACACCATTACACAGTTATATTATTGTAAAATAATTATTTCTCTTTTTAACCGAGTTCAAAAAAACGAGGAGGTTCTCAATTCGGCCGGTATATTTCTTTATGAATGTTCATCGATTTCTCAGAGGTTTCTGAACCTATTTACGTAATTCTTTTTTTGTTTGATACGGGATAGTTTCGAATTGGTCCCATAAAAATTTGATTCGGGTAGGCCCATTAGTATTTATTTTATGAGCATTTTTTATCTACGTTCACCTATCCCGATATTTATTTTTATTAAATTAAATCATATCAGCACTAAACTAAAAAGTATTAAATAAAAATAAGTATGTTAATAAAAACCGACTTCAAAACTTAAAAAGTTAATGATAAGTATATAAATAAATATAAAAAAATATTTTTATTAAACACTTCCTAATACATTAATTTTTAGTTTTGAAGTCGGTTTTTATTAATGTAGGTAGTTATTTTTATTCTGACTTTTTTTGCTAAAAGTAATTCCTGATTTAATAGTAGTATTTTAGTTTTTATATAAGTATGTGAAAGGTCCGCCAACAAGCACACGTCTTTGTTACAGATGTGTCTCTATCCCGCGGTCTTTTGTGCAAGTCTATCGGATACCCTACGCCCCGAACCGGAACATGACCGAGTCATTATGGCGACACCTAGGCTGCTGCACAGCGCTCTGATACCAGTGGTATGAAGTCTCATTCGCTATTTAAGTGCACGCTTACCAATGTGATACATTATCCAGCTAGATAAGCTGGGCAAAACCCTTGTTATCTCACGCACGCCTCGGTACGCGTCGTTCAAACCGGAAATAGTCGCGTAAATTTATTTGCAGCTTTTTTAAGCTTTGGAATGGAAATTAGACGATCTATGAGTTTTTATTTAACTTTAAAGCATATGTCAGATCTAAAAGACCTAACACTAACGATTGCTACAATTATGATTGGTACAACGGAGTGGTCTGACGATCGAACTTAAAGATAATAAATGTAACCCGGGTAAACCCATCGAGTTTGGACTCATTCGATTCGCCTTAACTAAAAACTAAAACACAAAATTTGAGAACTGACGTGATTGAGATAGTTCTTCATCATCAGCCGGAAGACGTCCACTACTGGACATAGGCCTCCCCCAAAGAGCGCAACAAGTCACGGTTGCCAGCCGTTTGCATCCGGCGGCTCCCCGCGACTTTGACCAGATCGTCAGTCCACCGGGTGGGAGGTCGTCCAACGCTACGTCCTCCGGTGCGGGGCCACCACTCCAGAACCTTTCTTCCCCAGTCGGTTCTGCGAGCAATGTGGCCTGCCCATTGCCACTTCAGCTTGCTAACTCTCTGAACTATGTCGGTTCCTCTTGTTCTCTTGCGGATCACCGAATTACTTAAAGGGCATCATCTCATTTGCAAGCATCAGAATGGATAACAGTCATATTATGGGTATTTACAAAACTTTTAAACTAATGTGCGACCTTACAGTTAAAACACTAACGAATTTAGGCTCGACTGAGCTGGTCTGACGATGGAATTCCTATATAGGAGACGTAACAGTGGAATGTCTACTGGTAAAACCATCGAGTTTCGGCTCATTCGATTCGCTTTTACTAGATTTGTACAAATTTTCTAATGACGATGACTTGATGACAAAGACGTGATGAATTTGATGTGATAGTTAGTTTTGTGAGAATTTTATAGTTTGTTGAAGTAAATAGGCCAAGTGCAATTTTAAAATAGTTTTAAAGTTACGGTGGCACGTTTTGTAATATTTGCAGTTCTTCTAAAGCACATCATAGAGGAGAGGTGTTGTAAGTTTGACTTGTTTGTGTGTGTATATGTGTTTGTCTGTGGCATCGTAGCTCCTAAACAATTGTAATGCGTTTTCTCAACCCTCGACGCTAAATGAGGACTTTATTAACCCTGACTGAAAACGTATATACATATTATGTGTTGAATGGCAATGTTTTGACCGATTTCAACGCAGATACTTTTGTTTTAAAGTTAACGTAATTGTTGTGGTGGTGGTTCTTGATGACGTCACTTAAAGGTTTTGTCGAGGGTTCATTGATGGGGGAAAAATTCGAAATTTTTTTTTTTATATATATTAGTTATTGTCAGGAGAAGGTTCTAATGAAAACACAAACCGGACAAAATTGTAGAGAAAATAGGCACTCAATACTTTATTTTTTTCCATGCATTTAATTAGTACCTGTAGCTTGTTTTTAAATTTTAGAGATTAAATTGACATTAGCAAATGAAAAATATGTAGGTCATAATGAAAAAAACTTAAAAATTCTATTATGGAAAAATGTTGCCAAAATCCATTACTGGGTTTTATAAATTTGGAAATCGGAACATGGGTATTTAGAACGAAATAATGCAAAAATAATATGCTTCATAATTCTGGGTAAATAAATGTCATTATGTGTGTATTTAAATCTTAATTTTATTTTTTATTCAGATAATGACTCGGCACTTGAATACTCTGTGATTGAAAACTATCTGATTCGTCACATACTTATATCTATAATAAATTTATTGGTAATGTCGTTGACTTTATGACCCATTTATTATAACTCAATTAAGTAATATAAGTCATATTTTTGTGTAAGAAAACAACAAACTTTATTATTTTTATGCCAAAAGGCAGCGAACTGCTCCTCCGATGGTAAGAGATAAGTGCAGCGTGGCGCCACATATGTTGTATGTGCGTAGTTGGGGGGGGGTATTAGTCAAATAGTGCAAGTCCTACCCTCCGGACTGGAACATGACAATCACGGTAGCGATAGGAATAAGTAAGGCGGTGGATCCGTGCTAATTGGTGGACACCACTCTACAACCAGTGATGTAGTTGGTGACGACCCGTTTCGCCTTTGGTCGCCTCTTACGGTAGCCTGTCAGGCAGTATGGCAGATAGTCTATTCTACACAGAGGACCCGGAAGAACACAGGGGAAAATAGATGTATATACTAATTAAAATATAACTATACAAGTATTTCTATGTATTTGTATCTCTGCTTAGCTCCTTTAATACAAGCATATAATTTGCTTACTGTAGGACTACCATAAATTTGTGTACTTTGTCCAGATCCCAGGGTTATTTTTTTTGGTAAAACTTGATGCAATACAGTAAAACAACAATACAACAGAATTATTGGTCCCGTGTTGGTCCGGGCTTCTTTGTAGAATAGACCATCTGACTTCCTTGCCAAGAAGCTCGTAAAAGGCGAACATAGGCTCACAATCACTTACACCGTTTCATCTGACTAGGTGGTAGAGTTTAGCAGCGACTCGCCCGGATTGGTACCACCGCCTTACCTATTCCTGCCGCCATAACGTCATGACGTGTTCCGGTTCGGAGGGTAAGGTAGCCGGTAAACTTAGTTTTGCTCGAGGCCTAACATGCCGGCCTCATGTTGGCAACGCACCATTACCACCTTTGGTGTCGTTAGGCGGCGTAAATTTCTTAACATTAGGAAATCCGTCTGCTTGTTTGCCTTCCAATATCATAAAAAAAGTAAAATCGCCAAAACTTATCTAATATAACAAAATAACAGTAGGAAATTTATAAATTGCATACAGCAGGCTCAACGGACACATTTGAACACGTCAATAGATTGAAGGACAATGAGGTTAACATAATTTCAAGTTCAGTAAATTGCAAAAAAGTACTTCTATTTCAATGAGTATATCATCTATGTACACAAAAATGAAGTATTTTCTGTGATTACCCTCGGATTCTATCATCAGATCCAGTATTGATGGCAAAGGGACCACCTAGACAGTATGCTCTTTCAAGTAAAAAAAAATCGGTTCAGAGAAATAGATACAGAAAAGATATAGGAGTTAAACTTTTTTTTAGTATCCGTAACCAAATAAATGGAACTCATAGATTCGTCATGTCTGTCTGCCTGCCTATCTGTCTGACTGTTTGTTTATCCTATAAAACAAGACACTTTTTTCTGAAACTATAAGAACTATAATATATACTATTGAACTTCGTCTGTGGTCTAGCGGTCCATTTGACTGCATGAGGTTCTGAGTTCGATTCCCGGGTCGGGCCACAAAAAGAAATTTTGGTTTTACCGATTTTCTAATAAAGAAAAAAGTTTGCTCGGGATTGGATATGTGCCCGGTTGGCGATAGGCTTGCCACCTATCACATTGTGGGACTTAATGTCTTCGGGTAGTCGTGGGTGCCCTGGTTGTGCACCTGTCTACGTCTTCGGGGATATGGGCGTGAAGATACTTTACTATTGAACTTGGTAAGTAGAAATATTTTGTAACCCGCTTAAAATTTTCAGACAAATATAGCAGAAAAACAATAAATTTTGGAGTTCCCCGTACTTGCAACTGAAATTCAAGACTTTCATGAAACATACGTGTGTTCTATGGATCTATGGATAGTTCTTTAAACATAATATTGAATTAATCTTCATTTTTTTTCTAAACTGAATAGTTTGAGCCAAACCGACTTCCATCAAAGTGGTAAAACCAGTTCCTGTAATTTCTAAAATAAGAAAATGATAAAATTCAAATAAATTTTGAACTAGCCAGCAAACTTCTACCTGATATTGGTTTAAAGGAGATTATAGTACTTATGTAGTTTTTTGAATACTTTACAAATCGTAAACCGCAACCTATGTACTTAGAACTTACATATCATGCTACGGATTACTTGCTACGGAATGGGCGATTCCGACTCACACTTGGCTGCTTTTTTTCAAAGTCGGTTAAAAGATACTGCTAGAACCTTGACAAAATGATGCTTTTCAGCTTTCAATTGTAGGAATCGTATATACTGGTATTTGTGTTTAGAACTAATTTATTATATACATATTTTTAAACCGACTCCAAAAAAGTGGACGTCCTACGTGATGACTCGACAAACCGATGTTAATGACTCTTTTTTAAAATGTAGGTCATGGTTTTGTAGTCTTCCCGAATGAACTTTATCATGATCCAACTAGTGGTTTTCTAGTTGTGGTTAAAATACATTAAAAATGTATGCATTCTTGAGTATAACTCGAAACAACTTACTATTAGTTCCTACTGGATGTAGACATATTTTTATTAAATCTCGACGTGATAACTAATAAGATAAATAAAATCAGTTTTTGGAGTTTTAATGAGCGTAATTGTTGAAATTAAATGATTGCTTACTTGTAAATAACAGTTCAGTCAGCACTGTAACATTGTGTGGGACTTTCGGATTTTAAAATATTGTTTTCGTGTTATACTAATAATATAATCATCGTCTATAATAATGTTCTGAATTCACATCGAGCTCATTTTTTTTTCATTTAATATATTTTTTTAATTTTATTAATTCAATGAAAATATTTTTCATATACGTTTTCATGAAATCAGTAGAAAGATCATGTCTACTTAGCTTTTAAAATTTCTTTAGATTGCTTATGTTAAAATAAATATAAAAAATACAAAATCAGTATGAAAATACTGAGAATTTCGGCCGATATAAAGATTTGAAGATTGGTGTATATAGCAATTTGTCAGTCCTTAATCTCGTATTGCATTGGTGTCTGGGGTGGTGCCGCAAAAACAACTATGCTCTGTCTAGAAAGAGCCTAAAGAGCAGTTCTGAAGGCCATGGTACGCAAACCTTCATAGTTTTCTACTGATGCTTTGTATCGTGAAATCGAAGTGCTCAGAGTCAGGCAAATCTACATATTAAGCACTTGTACTTCAGCTCACAAAAACATGGTAAACTCCAGTATCTATCAAACATTATTTACAAAAAGAGTTTTTAGGCATAAATTGCCAAAAGTAAAATCTAGTTTTGCTAAAAGGTTTCAGACTTATGCATATGGTGCCATTTATAATAACGTCTCCAAATGTTGCGACATAAGAAATTGCTCACTAAAAGAATGTTCTGTTAGACTTACAGCCTGGTTAAAAACACTTAACTACGAAGAGACTGAATCTATCCTAAGTTCAAATGCTGTATGCGCTAATTTTCTTTAACTCTTCAGTTTATAATAGGTATAAATATTTTCGTTAGTTGTATAATTTTAATTAGTATTTTGTTTTAGTTCTTTTTCTTTTTTTTTGTTTTTATGTTTCTTATTCTGATCCTTTTAGATAATTGTAAAGAAATTCTATAAGTTTAATGTAATTAAATCTATTGGTATATTCTAATTTGGTATCCCAAGACACAGGCTTTGCCTAGTTTGGGGACCCCTGGAAAGTCGCATAATTAATATAAAATTCACTTTTTTGTCTCATTCTTATTTAAGTTAAGTTAAATAAAATTATACTTGTATGGTACTCACTCATATCTCTGAAATTATCTAATTATATTAAAATAATTCAATTGTTCACGTAAAAATTGTACAAGCTACAACCACATTTCCACGGTCGGCAGCACGAACTTTGTACACCGATCGATGGGCCAGCACGCACTGGCGATTGCTATCATTCGCATTTATCGGAATAGATTTCGGCGCTAATTTATATTATCGTTCAGTTATCGTAATACCGAGCATTAATGTGCGAAGGTGGTCTACATTTTTTTATAGAGTAAGAAGATAAGCAAACAGACATATTTCTAATTGTGAGTGGCGATTAACTAAGGCCTTATGCAGCAGCTCACCCGGAGTAGTAACAATGGGTAAAGCGAACCCATACATGCCGCCACAGCATCCATGCTTGATATTGCTGTGTTCCGTGTTGGAGGATGCCCTAAACTCTCGACCGTAAGATAGCAGCGCACAAGTAATATCTTCAATGTCTGAAGGCAGCTGTCTCGTGCTATTCAAAGATTCCCTAAGCTTGCGTATTATCTTACTTACATAAAAAATAATGCACACGGTTTGTTAGAGACAGAGCTGCAGTTCAAGTGAAAAAGTCACAGCTCACAGTTCAATTGGCATTGGCTGACATACAGTTTGGTTCGAGCGACAGTTCATGATCGTGAGTTCCATAGATAAGTTGAGCTGAACTGTAAACTGGTTCCCAGCTTTGTTGTGGTTGAATTACCTATTTATATTGTCTAGCCTGTAAAGTCTGTAAATAGTCGAAAACAGACATAGTCAGAACGGATATAAGGGTTTTAGTTGATGATGTAGTACTAGAACGAGTAAATGAAATTGTATATGTTGGTTGTGCTTTTAGCAGGGATGGAAGGTACACCGCGTATGTAGAAAAGTGAGTGTGTGCAGGGAATAGTGTGAATGAATAAGCTAGGTAAGCTACTGCAAAGCGAGATTTTGAGTCAAGGGACTAGACTCGCTTTGCATAATTCTGTGCACAACGTTGTTGTAAGGAAGCGTGAGTTGGGTAGGTCAGGAAAAGCATGAGAGTAGAAGAAATGCGGGCGAAACGAGTGCGCTATGGAAAATTTGTGGTTTAAGCTGTGTCACCTGTGGTGACTGCATTCGTAACAGTGAGATCCGAGAAAGAGTGAGATTGAAAGAAAGTGTTGTTGTTAAATGACAAAGGGCATGCTCTGCTGGTTCTGTCATGTAGAAAGAATAACAGATGAAAGATTGACAAGGCAGATATATAATACGAATGTGGATGGATGTAGATACCTGCAGGGTATCGAAATAAAAGTACGAGCATGTCATGTACTTGTTCTAGAATGCTAATATAGGTAGTAAGACAGTTAAACAATTCTACTATAATAAAGCTGAATACTTTTTTATTGCTTAAACTGGCTTTAAATCTTTAAAATTACCTGTCGGAATTAATAAAATATTTTTAAGAGATTACATTATTATTAGACATTCTAGTCGATTTATCAGACACGAGGTATGAACTAGTGTACTACTGAAAATGTCCTCCGTTTTTATCAGTTTTTTAAGGCAAAAGTGAGCTAGATTATTTTATAGTTAATGTTAGGGTTGGTGAGTTAGGGAGTGAATGTTTAGAAGCTATATCAGATCTGAGAACTTTTTGATAGTGGAAAGCAAGGAGGTATGGTTCCGTTTTGGCAACATTTTACTAGAAAATGTGAGGTATGATAAAAATAAAAGAATAATTCTCCACACAAATTTATTTTTTAGTCTTAGAATACATTAATCAATTAAAATTACTTACCTAATAGTTAAGATTAATACATCTTAAATAATTATAAGTCATAATAATAATACAGTGCCTAGTGGGCTTTCAGCGTTTTCGCTAGGCGAGTTTGTATTCTGAGGTATTCACCAGAAAAAACTAGAGTGTTATATTTTTTTGAACTTTTGACATTTCATTACTAGTAAGAAGGTAAAAATTTGGCAAAGACTTAGTAGTCTAAAGGTACATACTAATAGTAACTCAGAGGTAACTAATTATGATTATTTTATTAATAAAAAAAATGTTCTAATACCCTGGTCAAATGTAGACCACAGCCATAATAATATTCAATAAGACAACTTCTGCTCCGTCAGATTATATACCTTTACGAAATTTGGGCTTTTTCTTTACATAAATTTTTAACTAAGTACATATGTCAAACTTCCTCATTTCTGCGTAACTTTGTTTAAAAGGGAACATAGCTTTAGGTCGCTTCACTTAATATTACAGACTTAGATTATTAAATGCAAATAACGTATAATGGTAACTTTAGGATACTAAATCTAATTCTTTATACACTTACAGACCTACATATATTAATAATACAAACAACATACTTAAATAATTATTTAAATAAATAGTATTGAAAATGTAAAAAATAACAAGTATTTTTTTTATATTCTTTTATTTAATCTTATCACTGGACCATGAACAACCAGTGCTTCAAAAAATGTTAATGTCAATTAACTTACTAATTGGTAAACTGAGAAAAATGTGAAAAAATGAAGAATTAAGTCCAATAATAGTAGATATTTTTGTAATTAAAGTAAGTTCACCGTTTACCCTCCGAGCGCGAATGTAAAGAAGAGTGAGCAAAGAGGTTGTAGTTAAACAGTTAGGGGGTCTAGGCTTTTCCCCCTAATGAAAATGAGTATTCCTGCAGTTGCAGTACATGGACATGTACTTGCATTGAATCTGATTAAACAGTTCCCAGCACAACCTTCTGCAGCCAGGGCACGAAGCGCGTGACGCGGGAGTAGACTCCCGGGTACCCCGGCTCCGCGCACTTCACTCCGAACGATATCACGCCGATAGCGTAGTAATATGACTTGAACGTTTTGGGGTTTGGCTGCGAAAGAAAATATCCTTTATATTGTGTATGTAAATAGATAATTCAAGTATTCAATCCATGATATACCGTATTTTACACTCCTAACGAAGAACTGAACTCGTCTCCACAGAATCAGTTATTCTTTCATGGGCCAATGTATACGTTTTTTACAATAAACTTCCCGAGCATATTAAAGACTTACCATTTAATAAATTTAAAAAATGTATTAAGATAAAGTTGTATGGTAAGGGTTATTATAAGATTTCAGAATATTTAGAAGACAGAAATGCTTGGGATTAATTGCTCCTCATGCCAATCTCTGCAAATTATTTGTGAATGTAATAAACTTTTGTAAATTAGATTTATAAGAAAAAAGACAAGCCCGCTGAGTTTCTTTCGTCGGATCTTCTCAGTGAGTGGCCGCGTTCCGATCCGGTGGTAGTTTTTAGAATTATATAGACGCGTTACAAGAATCTACGTAATAAAAGCTATTTTGAATTTGAATTTGAACTTGTGTACCTACCACAAGAGGTTGTATGAGGGGTCCCCCGCTGTCCCCTTGGCAGGAGTCCTTCCCCCCCTTGAGGTATCCAGCACAGAGGGAGCGGTCATCGATCTGCACCTGGGATTTGTACGGCGAGTAGATGCGCGTGCAAGCCGCATTGCTCACCACCGGCACTTGCAGCACTTGCAGGTGACTCGCTGATGGACCACCTGGTACAATAATTGTAAAACCAATAATGTTAATTTATTTATATATTGTTAGGGTTTTTGATTAGGGTTTTCATTTAGAAATTCAAATATTCAAGGATTTTTAAAAATAAATACATATCATTATCTTTATATATTTTAAATCAAGATAGAGTTTAGAATTTAACTATAAAATAGGATTTTTTTTATAAATCTTGTCTATATGTTTTCTCTTCAAGAAAAAGCCACTAGATTAATTTTGATTAGGTTACAATGGATCTACGAAAAAAAAGCCTTTTGGAATATTGTTAAATTTTCGAAGTCTGATTTGTTGTTTTTTTTTCTATGTACTATTTGTTTATTTAAAATTATAATGTAATGATATAATTGCCTCTGTGTTCTAGCGGTTCAGTTGTCGGACTTGGCTGCGTGAGGTCCCGGGTTCGATTCCCGGGTCGGGTAACAAAAAGAAAACATAGTTTTTCCAATTTTCTAATAAAAACGCTGCTCGGGATTGGATATCTGCCCGGTTGGCGATAGGCTTACCACCTATCACGTTGTGGGACTTAGTGTCTTCGGCTAGACGTGGGTGCCCTGGTTATACCTCTACCTACCTCTTTTGGGATACGGACATGAAGATACTTCAATTTAAAAGTTACAGAAATATCTAACGTGTTATGAGTTATTAAGTTCGAATATACAGATAAATAAAAATACGTACGACTATTAGATAATACTATTATTTATTTTTTTGTCATATTAGGACTGTATCGCAAAAGCATTCGAAACACCAGATAGCGATAATATAATCAGAACTAATCTACACTGATTGACCGCGAGGGTGGATCATTATGTAAGATTATCTTATATTTGCGTATCAGGATAGTCACTTTAAATAACAAATATTTTTATTATCAGAACATGGAAAAGCAAAGAAAAGTTAATAGTGAAAAAATAACACATCAAGCATCATTCATCAATATAGATATCGTATACCGTAGCATACCGTAGCTTACAAAAGGGTATTTAAGTTTTGGCGACATACCAGATAGACCATTTTTAAATCTATGACATAGACCGATATTTCAACATAGGTTTGAAAATGTTTTTTGGAATTTCAATAAACAGCAACGAACTTGGAAACATGTGGAGTACCTACCGACTCCCACGAGATTTATTATTTTCTTAACTTCAGTCGCTAACAGCCTTAATCTGAGATGTCAATAAGGTATTTATTCAATAGTACCTACATTAAGTTGCAATTTTCTATCCGAAATTGTTACTTAATAGTAGATTAAATATTAATTGATTTCTCTGAGTGCAGCCACAAACATTAACTCTGTGCTGTTGTGCTGGTGGTATACAAAAGCAGTAGAGTACCTACATGCAAAAAAGAAGGGCAAAAAAGACAGATCTATGTGCAGGAACAATAAGTTTGTTTGTGTGTGGTTTGAATTATCTGCGTTTCAAATATAGTGATAGTTTTACATCAATGGTTTATATGGTTCACGTAAAGAAAAGTTTTTTGATTTTATTTTTAGTATGAATTTATGAAGTAATTTAATTAAGCTTTATCTGGTGAAATACTATTTACTATTTCTCTTTCAGGTGTTGGGAAGCGTTAGTAAGCTATCTACATATTTTGTAACATTTAAAACATGTTGTAAAATCTAAATTGTTTAATATATTTTAAATAGTTAATTGGAATAGGATATTGGAACACATCAGAACTTCACTCCACGTTTATTTATGGAATTTTGTGTATATTTTAACCGAATTTTCGAAAAGTTTGTTTCGCGATTTCTCGGGCATGAAAGAAACCGATTTTAGTAGTTGTTTTTTCAAGAGATAGATCACAATTCCGAGGTAGTCATCTATCAATTTTATCGTGATCCGACATGTGGTTTTTGAGCTATAAGTTTTTTCTATGTGTGTGTGTATATATTATACTTAATAATACATACATCCTTGTTCACCTCTTCAATGATTAGATAGGTATTCTAAAAAATTGATACATTATTTAGTATAACTCTAAACTACTAGTAGGATATGAATAAAATGTATATGGGATAATATCGGAATTATTAGACCTTAAAAATAGTTGGAGTCGGTTTTTGCGATTTTAATATGCTCCTTTATTATGTTTATGCGTCTTACAATAAATGTAAGCTAAATGGGTGCCCAAATATGTTTCTAATGTCTGATTAAAAGTAATAACCCGCAGTAAAACTGCAAAACCTGACTACTTTTTGGGTATCACGTAGCAATTTGATAATTATTTTTGCGAAAGATGGCGAATGGTTCCGAAATGGGTCCAGATAATTTTTTTTCGACATCCTGGTAGTAGTACCTACTGTTAGTTTTTGAGTTACACTTAATAATGCACAAAAAAGACACTGTTAAACTCAAAAATCACTAATCGGATGATTATTAAACCAATATGGGACCATGACACATCTTTTTAAAAAAGAACCATCAAAATCCTAGGCTAATTAGGCTACTGGCTGAGTAATAGCGTAAATAACAGACACACAATAAATAGAACGAAAACATATGGTCGAATTGAGAACTTTCTCGTTTTTTGAAATCGGTTAAAATCCACGCAGGCAACACCGCAGGCGTAGACTAGTTATTTCCAAACATAGTAAGATGTTGTGTAAATGTTTTTAAAACGTAAAATATTAATTTCAATGAAGCAGTTGTTGATGATGTTACGTACGGTAGCGGAGCGCGCCCCAGCCGGCGATGGTGGGCGAGTAGTCCACGAAGTCCAGCTCTCGCATCTCCGCGGACAGCGGCAGGCAGATCGGCTTGATGTAATCTGAACAACGTACACAACCTTATTGTCTGGTAGCTGAAATTTTGTTCGAGAAACACGCTTCGCCATCAATTTTAAAACGGTGCTTACCTATTTCTGCCGCGATAACATCAGTCCTTGCCATTGACGTGTTCCAGTTTGTAGAAAAAAGTAGCCGGTAAACTTACTTTTGCTCAACGCTTAACATCTTTGGTGTCTCAAGATGGAGTGAATTTCTTACCATCAAGAAATCTGCCTGCTGTTTGCTTTCAAAAAAAAAAGAAACTGGGATGGTAAATTCTTTGGATGGGTAATTTTACCAGCCCTTCCCTTCAATCTAAGTTGAAATATAACTGAATAGCACTTTGAGGTATTTGTGATCATGCTTGCCAATAACACATGATCACCCCTTGCAGGGTTGCATCAGTATGGACTGTAAAATTAATCCGAACTTAAAATAAATGGAAAATAGAAACGAAGTCTCTTCCAAGGTTCCTTTTTTTGGTTGACGTGTGTATAAACGTCTAATTCCTACACATGGACAAGTCGTCGTAGGGCTCCTGCGACGACTTGTCCTGATGATCTGATTAAGTAGATGGTTACTTCTATTAATAATCGCAACAACGCTCAACTCTTATAAGTTACCTGATAAGATATTTCAAAAAATCCTGAAGTCAAAACCAGGTAGATCTAAAACTACTTAAACAAGGTGAAGTATTACCAGTAAACTGGACGTCTCTCTCCAAGACGAGGACTCCGATGTCATTGACATGCGTGACCACGTTGTACTCCTCGTGTTTGATGAGGGTCTTGATGAGCACATCCACTGGGAACGCCCCGTCGTCCTCCCGGGCCAGGTCCAGCTCCCCTAGCCGCACCACGTACCTGGACACATATATATATAATCTCTAGACCTGACATTTTTGTCGAGAAGAAACATTCAATGCAATTTAATGAACATGTAGGTATGTCGGTTAAAGTCCCGTGAAAATATTTCCAGCTGTTTTATTAATTAAGGGCATCCATTACCTACTTGTTTATCTACTTACGAGAGGCATTCAGGCTGGAAGAATGTTGATTTTGGTGTAGCCACAAGGTTTATAGTACTTAATTCTAGTTTACTTTCCTAAGAATCTCAAAAGATGGGAAATAATAAACATTTTGATGTGAATGGTATATATTGCATTTAGTTATGATTTGATAATTACATACATTTCCACATAAATCTCGTAGAGGAAACTTGAGGATTACCGACATAACTTTGTCTATGGAAGTTAGATGTAGTCTGAATAACTAATACCGGGTTCTAGCTTACCTAATTTATAATACACATGACGAGGCAAGGATATGCGAAGAGATATCTGTGGTATTTTCAATAAAGAGTAAACAATTTTCAAAAGGATGACCTTGTGAAATCACATTTTAGCATGATGTCACCGTTAGTTTTATTTTTTTTACTCTGCGATACTTTTTTTCTGTTTTGAGATTTCGAGAAATTGATCCTATTAAAAACATAAAATGTGAAAATATAACCAAGTTTAACTTCGACAACGTGGGTGTATGATTACTTAATCAAGAAAACAATTGAGATTTATACGGGTACCTACTAAATTTACCCGGAATTAAATACTGAATGCTCGGCAAATACTAAAATTTAAGCTTTCAGATTGATTTCAAAAATGCTATCCTAATTTTTTTTTTAATTTATAACATCTCAGAACGGTGGTACGAATATTTGTTGTTATTGTAATTTTGTGTGTATGAAGTACTTGAGAAAGGGCTTTTCGGTTTTACAGAGTTTTGAAATTCATTTACAAAATAGGATATAACAAACTCAGGTTGGCAAAACTCACACCTTGGATTTTTTCAAGCACAAACTGATTACTAACCATCGGTCAGTACGTTTGCCTCAAAATAAATATTATAACAATAAGAAAATAAAATATTACTTACATTTTAGAAAGCAGTAATCGTTATCTGTGATCGTTCATTCTGATCAACAACAGACTAATTAGACGGAATCAGTTTGAAACTATAAAATAGTACACTTCAAAGAAAACTTTTAAATAACAAGTTGGAACTAGATCGGTTGCTCTATTTTTTTTTCTCTAGTGCCTTATCATAAGTATTTTAAAGATCGGAAAGATGATTTAAATTAAATAAGCTCGTTACATTGAAAGCAAAAGACAAATTTTGAGAAACGGTTTGGAATTGATAACACTTTAGATCTATGAAAGAACTAAAATTATAAAACTGGCTCCCACCACCCGCAGTCGCATTCGCAGGCTGGTGACGTCACGGCTCGTACTAAGTACGACGTAGCGGGACAAGTAAAGCATTTTCGCGGATTGTTCTAAATGAATGTTTATAAAAGTAAATATTACAGTTTGGCAATAATATTTGAAATGCATTAGCACTTAAGCCTATACCCCCTTATATTAAAACGTGACCGGACCTTTTAATGTTACCCTGTTTTCTTGGTAACAACGTAACAAACAGTAATACCTACAGACAGCTTAGTTGTCTAGTTCTATAGCTTTATTTATTTGCAATTTTCTGTGAATACCCAACCGTAATAAAACGGTTGTGTGTTTGTGGTAGCACTCACAGCTTATCCTCGTTGTACTGTATGCAGTGTGCGGCGGTGAGCACGTGCCGGGTGCTGATGAGGGAGCCGCCGCAGCGGAAGCTGGTGGAGACGCCGCGCTCGCGGTATCCCAGCAGCGCCATCCACGGCAGGTCACCTGGGATGCCAAACATTACTCAACTAACTACTCTAATTACATAAACTTATCTTACGCTAAACCATATAAGGTAAGTATATCGTTTAGCCACCGACCATTACAATTCCTTGTATTAAGGGTATTTTTAAACAAAAAATGTATCATGTGCTGATTAAAAAAGTGGTACCCCCAAACCACAGTACGCTTATAAACCAGTATGGAAACTAAGCCTAGTTGTCAAAGACTTAATTCCATTAAAGCAACTGGCTGTCGTGTCAATTTTTTATCAATTGAATTGCAATAACTACTTATTTAGTTTAAGAATAATATAAGTAGGCAATCACATGATGTCGTCGGTTCATCCCAGCAAAAGACCTTCATACGCTTGTGCTATTTTTAAAGAGATCGCGGAGACACCGCGAAAACCACATAGGAGCCTCATCGGTGCCCAAATTTGTGTAAGTGTCTTATTTCGAACGTTCGTAGGTTGTTTCCATACTGTTTTATATTTGTACGTGTCCAAACTAAGCAAATTATTCGCTTGCTATAAATTTCTCTGGACATACTACAAGAATTGGCCTAACGCCAAAGTAAGCAAAGTACTATACATGAATATGCCCGTATATTTTTCTCCGTGATGGTCGGGATAGGCTGCGTAGAATAGATTAATTGCCTTTCTACCCGGTAGCTACTAAAAGGCGAGAACTGGTTGAAATATAGATCATCACTAACAACACCGCTAGTTGGAAAGTACTGTATAACAACTTGCTCGGGTAGGGGTCTACCGCCTTGTCTATTCCTGCCGTAATAATGACGTCATGGTCAGGCCCCGAGAGTAAGATAGCGTGTCTAGACAATGTCACCAATAGACAGCGACGCACCTGCAACATCTATGGTGTCTATGGGCCACGGTTATCTCTTACCAATAGGAAAGCCGTGTGCTTGTTCGCTGACCTCTCATATAAGAAACCAAATAAGCACGCAAACCAATTTACAAAGTAGGCGACGGCTCATAATTCGCCTTTAACTTTTATATTTTGTGATTGTGGACCTGATTTTCTTGTTTTTGAGTATGTAATAAAGTATCACTAACTAAGGCGACGTAACATTGAAATTGATAGTCGAGTTTTTTATTTAACGACAAATTCGTGGCCAAACGCAGTATGTGAAATAGGAGTTAAAAAGTAATAAATAATATTTATAAAATAGTAGCTGTTACCAGCGGCTTTGCCCGCGACAAATTGAGTTGTAAGCTATCCTATCTTTCAAGTTAGGTTAAACTGTACACGGTGTGCAAATTTGATTAAAATCGGTTAAGTATCCTAAAGTACTTAACCATCGCGTTCATCGCGGACAAACAACGTGACACGTAATGTATATATAATAAGATTATTTTATTATCGCCTCTGTAGTTTAACGGTCCGACGTCGGACTTGACTTCTTAAGGTCCCGGTTTCAATCCCCTGGTTAGGCAACAAAAAAATTAGAAATTGTGTATTTTAAATTTTCTTATAAAAATAACGTTGCCCGGGATTGGATACGTGCCCGGTTGGCGATAGTCTTGCCACCTATCACGCTGTGCAACTTAGTGTCGTCGGCTAGTCGTGGGTACCCTGGTTGTGCCTCTGCATACCTCTTCGGGGATATAGGTGTTATATACTACACGTTATATACTACACGTTAAAAGTTATCCTGTCAGGAAAACTGAATATTCAATTCTTAAATTTCCAAATGTTCCACTAAAGTTAATAACTTTTTGCTTTCGTAAGAACCTTTTTTGAACCAAAAATAATTAACACAAAAAAATACGCTTGATTCGAAAGAGACTCTTGTTTTTAAATATGAAGTACTCGTAATATCAGAAGTTCTTAATTATTTAATAATTACCTAATTTGGCATTTTCACCACCAACGACCCTAGAAAATGTGGCATTGCTGCTGCCACAGACCGGGGGCTGAGGGAACGAAGGTACATGGTCTTTAGGGTCTGGAGTTAGCAGTAAGGACACATTACTGGCGGTGGAAGTAGCAGGCTTGGGTGGTTCGGAGACAGTTCGTGGTCTCTCTGTCGATGCCGGCAGGCTGGGAACTGCTTCCGGAGGACAGCACACCTGGAATTTATAAACAAACCATAAAAACATTACTCGTAAGTACATCCTCCCAAGTCGTACCTCATTTTACTCTGAATTTGATGCACAAAAAGCCTATTTATAATAATTACCGATTGTTAGTAAGTTGCTAAACACCACTCTACCTTCACATATCACATGTTCTTTGATATCGTAGCGGAACTAGTATTTTGAATTGAACCTACAACATCTACAGCAAAGCTATCCTGCGACAGTCTCCTGTGAGATCAAACCTGGACATATTCCATGGAGTCGTTTTTATTAAAGAAATTCTCGGCATTAGGGTTTATAAGGTTTAGTTTGACGATGAACGCATCTTTGAGGTTTCTAGTGATGATAGTCTAATAATTGCTTCCTCTCCTTTTCATAATAAATTAATTAATTGCTTTGGCTTTAATTGTTTAATACAAATGGTTGCAGAGGAAGTATATCTCTATCATCTTACAAACTGTTTAAAAAAGTTCATGCTTATTACCATTTTAGCTTATTAGCTAGTATTCTAGCTTGCTTTACCTTCGGGTATTTCCCCTCAAAACCACACTGCGCTTGCCTCAATAGCTCAACTACGCCCTTCTTAGTTTTCGCTTCTGGCAACAACTTCATATACGGTTTGCAGCTGTTGATGGACACGCAACTACCATTGTCACCGTCAACTGTTTTACAGCTGTCAGCTGAAAAAAGAACAAATTTATAACTTGACTTTGAGTTTATATTGTCTAAGTCTTAAGTAATATTTTTTTGTTAGATAAAATTCAAAATATGTCTTCAGTAATAATTTATATTTTTCAATCAATTATATATTTTATAGTTATACAACACTTCCATGATGTACCCATTAGCTTCATAGTCGGATTCCACCAAAAACCCCATCCTATCATCGCAATACCAGGTCAACTTGGAAGTACCACCGGTCTTTAGATATGCCATCTCGATATAATTGTTCGCGTTACTCAAAGGGTTGGAACATTCTTCTTATAGCATATTTCCTGAGAAATAGTACTTAAAAGTGTTTAAAGCAAGAGCGGATTTAACCTTCTTTTGACGTAGTACAGCCTTTCCCAAAGTGGGCGATAACGCCCCCTTGTGGGCGCTGGAAGCCTAGAGGGGGGCGGTATAAATCTTGAAAAAATGTTTTTTTTTAAACTAGGCGCAACAAATATGTTATTGAGGTTATTGACAAGAAAAAAACGAGGGGGGGGGGTGCTACAAAACAACTGATTTTCAAAGTGGGCGTTACATGAAATAAGTTTGGGAACCTCTGACGTAGTATATCAACTTGGACCTTCTGTTATAAGGTTAGTGGCGTGTTATTGTGCTAGAAGCACTTATCTAATAAAAATATTTTTGGTCAAAATTTTAACATTATACAATGTTAACTACATTTCAACAAAAGTAATGGATTTTACCTGAGACCAAACAAGATGAATAATGATGTGATAAAGTCAATACAGTTATTTATTTTTAAACAATAACAAAGCTTTAAATTTGGTGAAACAATTCCCACATGTATCATCGTAAGTGGACCGTTGCGATGTATTTAAGTTCAAATCTACACTATAATGGTAAATTAAAATTAAATAGATATTTACGTGGGTTTCCTCGAGTGTTGAAGCTAACTGTTGATTTGAACGGCGGCGGCGGCGTCGCGGTCGATAACTTCTGATTTGCTGGGTCTACAAATACAAGTTCATCTTGGAATTTATTTCTACTTGCAAAATTGACATCAGATAAATCAGCTTTTTCTTTAGTAATTGCTTTCGAAGGTGTATTAGTGGGTGTCGTTTTATTTACACTTATTTTGGGTGTAGTTACTTCAGAATCAAACTTGTCTCTTGGTGCAGTTTCTTTTGCTTTCGAAAGAATTTCAGGTGGCTCGAAATATATAATATCAGCGGATGTTTCAACGTGTGCTGGTTTGCTTATTTCATTATTTTTTTGATTTTGCTGGTTTTTGTATGCAAATAGTGGAGTTGAGTTTTCTGAAGTTGTCCAATAATTTTCGGTAAACCGATTATCTAAAGTATCATATTGATTCTTATCTTGTGGTATTGTCTGGTCCAGGGACAGCAAATTATTTTCTGCATTTTCATTTTCGACGAATTTGTCGAGGCTCTGTAGCAATTGAGAGAAGTTGAAGACTTGGTAAGGCGAGTTCAGATTGTTCAGCTGTAGCTTACCTATCGGAACAAATAGCAAGTATTTTAGTATATTTATTACTGCTTTTTCCTGTGTCTTATCTTAAAGTATTTTTTTACTACGACGTACAAATATGGTTCATGTTCACTATATATATCAGAATGACTCAAGTATTTACTTTTGAGGTAAAATATACCTACCTACCTACTTGTATTAAGATATCGTAACATAATATCATTAAACCTACGCGAGGGGTGCCGCAAGTTTACTTTGGAACGTAAACCTTTTTATTATACACGGCGTTTAAGCTTCTTAACAATGAAAGTTATTGTATATATATATACGGTACAACATGATATACAGACATAGTAGTCGTTTAATTTCTAACATTTTTTTATTACTTTATTAAAAAGCTGTGGATTCAAATCTAAGTTACATTTATGCTACACAAAAAAGATGATGATTATAATTATACCGCTTATAACACGTTTACTGACATCGCTTAAGATATTTATTAGATGACGTGGGGATTAAAATGTGCAAAAAAATGACTAAAGAGGGTAAAATAATCTGTTTGGATAACGACTAGGTATGTACCAAATACAGTTTTGTCGGTTTTCTATGGCGAAAATATGTTCTGGAAAGATTTCACGATACAAATAACGTTGAAAATATTCGTTAATTGTAGCAGCCGATGATGCTAGCGAACAGGGTGACGGCTATCATTTTAAATAGAAATACGTATCGCCTATATAAAGCAAATATGATAATACTACCAGCACTTGTTATGGCCAGCACTGTATTGAGGATACTATACTTTTGATGACGATGAAATTGTCGAATAATATTGCGACCGAGTACTTCTATGGGGTGTGCATGTGGCCTCTACAATCTGCCTAAGATTGTAACAAACGCTCAAAATTTCAATTTTTTTACGGAAAGGACACTCGACTTTCGTAATTATCTGAGGGCAATGACTGATGGTTTGGATAAGACCAGACAAACAAAATTTTCAGGATATTAAATCTGAGATTTACCTATTAAATGTAAAGCTTACTAGGTTACACATTAGGTGTTGTTAATATCTTAAAACCCCCGATTGCATTAGTGACTCACAGATTATCATCAAAATTTAAATTGTACTTCCTCAAGTACTTGGAGGTTAAAATTCGTTTTTTTTAAATTGCATCTAACCCCATAGTAAGTAAATGATATACTTGTGTTATGGGTGTTAGTCAACGACAGTAATCTATATATTAATACGTGATGCCAAAACTTTGGACCCATTTTTACGAAAATTGCGAGGACGCAGGAGCATAAAGTTTAGCACGCTTAAAGTTTATGTATAGGAGAAGTACAGAACGTTAATATTTTTCAATAAAAATGCTTATAAAGTACATTAAATCAATAAATAAAACATTACACAACTACCATGCATTTGACACACATAAACAAATATATTTGACTCTGTGGTCTAATGGTTCAGTTGTTGGACTTGACTGCGTGAGGTCCTCTGCGTGGTGACCTCGAATCCCGGGTCGGGCAACAAAATGCAAATTGGATTTTTCTAATTTTCTAATAAGAAAAAAACGTTGCTCGGGATTAGATATGTGCCCGGTTGGCGATAGGCTTGCCACCTATCACATTGTGAGACTTGGTATCTTCGGCTAGTCGTGGGTGCCCTGGTTGTGTCTCTGCCTACCTCTTCGGGGATATGGGCGTAGATACTTTTTTAAAACAAATATTTTGATAATAACGATAACAGATCACAGATGGCACACTAAAAAGTTTGGAAACAAAGTAGTTGGTCTTGAGAAATGAAGATGGCGTTCTTATCAACAAGATATTAAAATTCATAACGGTGGAATTTCAACCAATGGGCGGCCACTAGTATAAAGAAATACTTAAAAAAGATACCAGAATAAATTTAATAAACACCAAGACCCGGAAATGAAGACTTCTAAATGTTCGTCACACAAATGCCTGCCCCCGTCGGGAATGGAACCCGAGCTCCGTAGTTGGTCGATGTGGTTAGGCGAGTACGCTAGCCACTCGACCGCTAGGCGGTGTTTAGTAAGCTAACATTAGCACACAAACTACAAAAACTAAACTAACTTAACATCCCGACAAGCCGTTTATTTGTTTGCCTTCCAATACTATAAAAAAATAATGGGGCATGAGAGTTATAAAATCGTCATTTGATGTTTTTTTGGATATATACTTTTATAAATAACTTTTATATATTCTTTATATTAAAAATATAGTTTCAACTGCAAAGTAAAAATACCTTAGATGATACTGATATAAAAATCACCGAATTGACTAAACACAACGCTCGCCTATTCATTCAGTATTATCAAATGTCATAGGTACTTGCTAAAGTTTTAAAAAGCTGGAATTTAGTACCTAAGAAAATATTGGCATATAATCAACCCTCCAAGACATAAATTAAGGAATGGGATTGGACGCGTAACAAAATAAAGCACGGATTTAAAAAATGTACTTCGATCGATGAAGTCCTAGAAACCTGAAATTTTGTATAAAAATTCTTGTATTTTTTATAACCCCATAATAACACTATCAAGGAGATACAAAACTGTTTTGAAAATACTAGCTATCCTAAGGCTGGGATTCTGAAATGGGTGTGCAAATCTACCTGTTACTCTACCATCCAGCACGGAAAGCGACAAAGCGAGCATGGAACCTAGGTAGGAATATAAAATGGGGTGGCACCATTCAGGGCGAGCCTCTACAAAGCTTTCTCTCACCTAATTAATTAATATATTAGTGTTGTAAATCCATTAAAAAACATCTCATCATGCTACATATTCTGTCTTAGATGTAAAGTTTGCAAAGTTACTGCTTGAAGAGTTAGAGAGATAGGAGACAGAAGTTTGGCTCTATATGAAGTCTGTTACCTTTTTTAAAGTGCGAGCGATATGGTCTCGTCTTGGCAACATTTACATAAAAATGTTTTAGATGGGATGTGATTTCTAGATAACATTAACAAATATTTGTGTAAAATTTACTGAATGGTTTTTAAATAAAACGAGCAAGATTTCACAGATACAGTTTAAGCCTGAAATAATCTAAATTACAAATAAATTTGTTTCTATACATCTAGGAAATGAAACGGAAGTAGTTTAAATGGGAGGCAGTTATGAATTATTTCCAAGGGACATAAGTATATTCTTTGAATATTATTACAAATATTTTTAACTTAATTGATCAAAATCGTATGTTAGAAATTTACGAACAATCTTTCAAGAATCAAAAAATCAACATACATAGTTTTTGAGATTCCATTCAATAATCATCGATAACTTTCACTCTTTATCACAAATAATATCTAAAACATTTGGTAATAACGCACAAACAACAACTCTTGCACATATGTCTATTCTATTATTTCTGGATTTATCTATGTCAACATTGAATGTCCCCCAAACCTGTACCGCTCCATGAAGGAGGAGGATAGCCGATAGGTACACTTTGCAGTGGTGTAGGTACTTGACTACAAAAACACTCAAAGTGGTTTTACTAAAATTAAATTCCGAAAATTAACAAATAACCCATTTGCAAATAGTATCTTATCGTTATTTCGTCAATGAACAAGGACAATTGTTCGTTTATTTTGAATGTGAATACGCAGTTTGTTATTCAGCACTAATATTAAAGCAATAACATGTTGGGTACTATCAAGGATTTCTCGATACACAGCTTTAAATATAGACAAACTGAAATATAATAATTATCCTTGTTCCAACATAACTCATATAAAAAGTGGGTTATTAATTGGATTTAATTCCATGATAAACCACTTATAGGCGGCTGTTTGTCCGTTACAGTCGACATCGTACGGATGCTTCGATAACGAAGCGAAATATCGAGTGCGTCTTTCTACGCACGTGCCTCTAAGTGCGGTTTTACGACGGGGTAAGTTGTGGACGTCACCACTCAGCACTTGGGTTTTTCAGGTTTTAGGGCCTGTCAGGAACATCACTTTCCAATAATTTCATCCAGTTTTCTACGTTCAGTTCTATCTAGTTTATTCATTTCGGCAACAAAAATTCCTCGGAAGCAGCAGTTAGCAACATGCTTTTTGGATATACGAGTACCTATGCTTTTATGTTTTCTAGGAAGTTCTAAAAATATTATTTAAGTGTTGTAATATAAGTAGCTTTTGTAGTATTGTTTTTTGGACAAATGTCTAAGAGGAATTGAAAAGCAGTAACGTATTTATAAATAAGTTTGACTAAAGCCTTTACCAAAAAACTGCTTGCTAATTAAAAATACCGCAAAAGACTTCTTGAACAACAAATGAATTGATTTAGCACTACTGCCAAGCCAACATGATGAATATGATCTTAATATAAGTGTTATTCAACGAAAGTTGTAATATTTAAGTATACCTATTTACGTACAGGTTTATACTTATATTTTTAAAATTTCAAGAGTAATATTATGTAACTGACGCGCGGCCTATTCAAATATATTTCAGCAAATTTTAGCACGTAAGTATTCTTTCTATTTCTTTATATAATCTTATAAGCAATTTGTGTCAAACATTAAAGTTATCTGTTGTCCGCGGCTTCGCCTACGTATAAGTAAATAGTAAACATCCATAACAAAAAAACTTCACTTAATAAGCCTTTTCAATAGACAGATTATGTTTCGGCTGATCAAGTATAAACATTTCAAATGTCATAGCCACGTTTATTAGATTTTTTACATTTTTATAGAGGATATACACAATCCAACAGCAAAATTGTTTTTATTCCTCGTATTTACACGATATACAATCATAATTTCATTTAAATCAACGTATTTTTTTCTAAACATATATAAAATTTTCAAAGATATACTGGCAAGTTACAGTTAGAATATTAATTTCCTTGAATTTTTCTCTCAGGGAAAATCTTGGGTAAAAGGTACAAATTGCTCCTACCGCTCTCTTTTGTAAAACAAATATAGTATTTACATCGGCGGAACTCACCCAGAGAAGAGTTCCATAATATGACATAATGCTATGAAAATAACTATACGAGTTATACCTACTTTTTTTGGAACTGAAATTATTTTTTTGCAACTTGAAAAATAAAAAAAGAGTTCAACCTTTTGACTCTTGTACGCGAAATATTAACCATAGATAACATGTAGTCGTTACATTTCTGCTCAATTTTTTAACGGTAATTTCATAAGTATCTTCTACAAATAAAATCGTTAAAGTCGTTCCCAAGTTATGGGGTGACCAAGGGTTTTTTTAGTAAACTCACTGTAAAGACAGATGGAAAATGTGTATAAAATTAAGTAAAATAATAAATAGAATGAATTTATCATTAAATGCGATCTTTGGCTTTGACCTGCCTGACCGCGGAGTAACCCTGAGAGTGATAACATTTTTTTCTTCTAATTTTAAAAGTAAATCACAATTTAGCGTAAAGTTGCAATACGTAATTACAATTTTAACGATGTTAAGATAATTTTATTTATAATCAATTTATGTTTTTAATGTATTGTATAATGTTGTAGAGACTAGTTAAAAGGGACTTCCCATCTAAATAATGATATAGATACGTGCAGAAGAACTCAGCAAGGACAGAAACTAACGCTAAGGCAACAAAAATGTAAGGCGGTAAAATACAGACGACAGGGCAATACAGTCGAATTTCTTTGGGACTCTACCAACTAGTATGACTGGCTGCAACAGTGGAAGAGTTCATTAATGTGAATTACTAGAATACTACTACTTTGTATCATTGCCATTTGTCAATCCAATGCCCACACAATAACTATACCATAGTCATACACAAATACACCTACGCATTTAGAAAAACAGTACGTATTATTTAAAGATATTTAGATTTTATTTACATTAAATATATACTGAAAACCAGCTCGACGGCTTGGCTATATGTATAATATATCTTCTAAATCACCCCGTCCTCGTCCGTTTGTTTTCTAGAACTTATGACCGGTTCTTGTGATATTTTATTACAATTTTACAAAGTTGGTTTCATTATAAACACTCCATGGACATGAACGTCGACTTCACAATGTCAAACATTAAAATAGCTTTTTATACAGCTTCGAAAGCAAACAGACGTATTTTCTGACAAAAGTATAATCTTAGTCGTATCAAGATAAAATTGAATATATTTCTGACAAATAAATATTAAAATCGCTCTGTTATTGGACAAGTAATTGCGTACCGAACATACAAAAGTAAAAAAAATATAAAAAATTGTGAAGCTCTTGTTAAAGTTTTTTTTTTGTGTTAAGAAATATTAGAGAAGTTTTTTCCCCATGTTGTTCGGGGCTCCTTTGCAGATTAGATCATCTGCCTTCCTACCAGGCAGCTTGTTAAAGGCGAGCACAGGCTTACCGTCACTAACACGTGACTTCTAACTAGGTGGGAGAGTTTCACAGCGACTCGTCCGTACTGGCACCACCGCCTTATCTATTCCTGCAGCCGCAACATCAGTCTTTGCCGTTGACGTGTTCCGGTTCGGAGGATAAGGTAGCCAATAAACTTATTTTTGCTCGAGGTCTAACATCCCGGCCTTTTTTGTTTGCCTTACAATATCATAAAATAAAAAAATAAAATAGAAGCGGCAGGCTATCTGTATCTCTCTTAGCTTACAACGGGTATGTTACTTCTGTTTTCCAATATGGTGTTCCTATTTGGGGAAATTCTGTAAGAAAATAGACGAATGAAAACTACTTTTTAAATCACTCTAAATATTACCTACAACTTGTTTATATATCTTGGCTGTATATAATGTATTTGTGAAAATTGTCATCATTTGTCAAAAGCTGAAGCGCTATAGGTTTGTCACATTTTAGAAATGTTGAGAAATTCCTTGGGCGAACCAGAAACTTAGTATTTACAAAATAATGTACATATTGCATATTGCATTTGGAAACTATGGTAGTTTACTGTAGATAGAGTTTTATTTTAAGATTGTTTGCATTTAACAAACAATCTTATTAAATATAAACAATTTTAAAATTTTTAAGCTAATAATTCAAAAAATGAAAATATTGACATATTTGCAAAAAAAAGTTTTTGTTTTTGACGCGGACGAAATTGCAGGCACAGTTAGTCTTCAATTAATAAGAATAACTGCTTTTAAATTAATAATTGAAATATTTATAAATTTATGATCATTTACAAATAAACAATATAATGATTATTATAAAAAAAATAATTTGCTTAAAATTTTTTAATTTTATTATTTATTTTAATTTTATAGTATTGTATATATTTTTAAATAACTTACCGAATTGACAAAACACATTTTTTTGACACACAAAAAATAAAAAGTATTTAAAAATACTCTTCATTGTGGAGAAATATACCGTTTACTATGTATATTATAATGACGAATAAAGATCAAGTGGACAGTCGCGTGGAGGCGCGCGGCGCGATCTACTAGTGGACACCTCGTCCCCCAAACATATTAAATAGGTCCCAGATACAACGTCAGACTGCACCTCAGTGCTGTGACTCAGAAATGGTGTTTCCCAGCCACTTCCGTTTTTCTTTCGGATATAGTTCATTTTTATAGAAAAACAAACAAGCAGATAGACATTCTGAATACACAAAGATTTTAATATTGCTTACTTTTATTTTATTTTTTTTATTTTTTATGGACAAGTTACACAAATTGAATATAACCCCAAAGTAAGCAAATTACATCCTTGTGTTATGGGTGTTAGTCAACGATTCTAATACATAGAAATACTTAAATTGATACCAGAATAAATTAAATAAACGCCCAGACCCTGAAATGCAGACACCGAAATGTTCATCACACAAATGCCTGCCCTCGTCGGGAATCGAACCCGAGCCTCGCGGTTGATCGGTGTAACTACACCGACTACTACTACTACGCCTAACTGGCGTGTACGTTAGCCACTCGACCAACGAGGCGGTCTTACTGTTTGATTATTTACCCTACACAAATGGTTACACTACACCGTCGCCGCCGGTCTCGGCGACGAAGACCTCTCTTCCGGTGATAGCGTCCGCGTGTGACTACACACCGGTCGCAAACGCTCCCTCCAATCATAGAAGACCTCGCCACGTGTTATCGGACCCTCCGGACCCAATAACCGCGGCAAACGCTATTCTCCCAACTCCAAACCGGAACACGACAAACTCACATCACTTTAACATTACACTACACCGTCGCCACCGGTCTCGGCGACGAAGACCTCTCTTGCGCCCGGCGCCTAACGCCGAGCGACGAGCCACAAATACTCCTCCATCAAGTCCACCCAGTAACCAGAACGCAGCACCAAGTCGAGGTACGGTCTCCCGGGAGACAGCCCTTGGTGCTGGCGTTGTAGGTAACAGCCCAATCCATCTAAATAATGATGTCTCGGGCTGAGCACTCTGCTCGGCCCACAAAGTTCGGTGAAGTTGCAAAAAATCGTAGGATTAGCAACAAGTTAGTCATTAAAAAAAAAACACAAATGGTGCTATTCTAAAACCTACCAACGTCGACAATCCACGTTATACATATCGAAAAGTTGACCACCGTCCTTTTTGAAATCATCTTAAATTCGGTTTAAATATTTTTTTCTCAAAAGAACAAACATTTGTTCACTTATTAAGATCAATTTTTAAACTATAAATATATACCTTATTCGATGTAAAGAGTTGACATATTAAAGTATCGGTATTATATAAATATAAGATAGCTGCGCATTGTAATGTAAGTACAGATTTTTTATTACAGTATTATTATAATTGTTTAATTTTGTCTAGCAAGTACTGTTTTAGTTTAAGTTAATCATCATAAATTCAACATTTTATTTTAAATACAACTAACTCTACATACCCTAAGACTACAAATTTTACACCTAAGTCAAAATTGTTTTAGATAAGCTATTTAGCTGCCATCACATGGGATCAATGTAAAAAATATTCCACTGAACATTTTCACGTAAAATATTACCAAGACGGCGTTATACGACTCCCGCTGTAAAAAGTTATTAAATGTAGATCCTAAGTTCACTCTAATGGTCGCATTTTATTAATATTTCATAATGTCACCATTCCTATTGAAAATATCGAATACAGAATAGACCATCTGCCTTTCTTGCCAGGCAGCTCGTAAAAGGCGAGCATAGGCTTATCATCACTAACACCGTGATATCTGACTAGGTGGTAGAGTTTCATAGCGACTCGCCCGGATTGGTACCACTGCCTTACCTATTCCTGCCGCCATAACGTATTTACGTGTTCCGGTTAGGAGGGTAAGGTAGCCGGTAAACTTACTTTTGCTCGAGGCCTAACATCGTGACCTCAGGTTGGCAACGCACCATTACCATCTTTGGTGTCTCTAGGCGGCGTGAATTTCTTACCATCAGGAAATCCGTCTGCTTGTTTGCCTTCCTATAACATAAAAGAAAAAAAAAACATGGCTTGGCAGCTTCGATACCGTCACATAGTCGTAAGCTCAAAGAGTATTCACCGACCGATACTTTTCTAGTGACGAAATAAAACGAAACGGTTGTTAGTTGTTGTTATACACACATTTGTCTCAAGATCCAAGCCATAAGATAGCGACTCCTTAATATTTTCTACAGTTTGTTATAGGGGTGATAACACATTAAAGACATGACTTTGAGAGCTTTTCTAAGATAATTTCGAAAACCCTTATATTATATATATATCGCCTCTGTGGTCTAGCGGTCCGGGTGTTGGACTTGACTACATGAGTTCCCGGGTTCGAATCCCGGGTCGGCCAACAAAAAGAATATTGGATTTTTCCAATTTTCTAATAAAAAACGTTGCTCGGGATTGGATATGTGCCTGGTTGGCGATAGGCTTGCCACCTATCACATTGTGGGACTTAGTGTCTTCGGCTAGTCGTGGGTGCCTTGGTTGTACCTCTGCCTACCTCTTCGGGGATATGGGCGTGAAGATACTTTATATATTTCTTGGGCCAATCTTTAAACTAAACCGATCGTGATTTGCCCGGATGAAACACGATACGCCGGCAAGTTTGGCGATCGCCGAAAATCGATTTGACTTTACTTTGGAAGATCACTTGGGCACATCTTAAAGTAGCTGGGATTTTATTTTGGAATAATGTGTTGACAACCTCGCGGTTTTTACAACTTCACTGGGCTGAGCTGAGTGCTCAGCCCGAGAAATCAATATTTAGATGGATTGGACTGTTCCCTACAACGCCAGCAACAAGGGCTGTCTCCCGGGAGACCGTACCTCGACTTGGTGCTGCGTTCTGGTTACTGGGTGGACTAAGTGGAGGAATAGTGGCGGCTCGCCGCTCGGCGTTAGGCGCCGGGCGCAACAGAGGTCTTCGTCGCCAAAACCGGCGGTGACGGCATAGTGTCGTGTCCTGTGAGTTAGTGTTGCTTGTATTAGAAGGGAGGCTCGCGTTTGCCACGGTTTTTGGATCCGGAGGATCCGATAGGACGTGACGGGTCTCCTAAGTTTGGCGGGCTTGTTTACCGCCGGTACATAGCTGGGCGCATCGTCAATATAGCTCTGTTTCGCATAACTGGCGACGCCTTTGCACTTTATCACCTTTATAGCGAAAGATGTCGAACATAACTCGCAAATGAGAAATGTGCTTGAAAACCTCGGCCAATAAAAAAACCGATTCGGAGTCGGTTTTGTAATTTTATTCCATTTGATGTTAGGTTTCAGATCATTTTGACAATTCAAGGAGCTTAATTGAATTTGAAGCTGCCTTTATATAAAATAATAAATATAATACGATTGCTTGTTTACTTTCCAATTCTAAAAATAGCTGCTGGTTGGATTGGAGTTTGTTGTAACGTCATAAAAGCAATAACAAATTAACTATTGTCATTCCAGAACACTGAAAAAAACAATGCCTATATTTTATATGGTTTGCTTTAATGTTATTGCCATTTAAATGGAATATTGAACGTTTGCGGCCACAAAAGTTAGAGGTATAAGCCCAGGATTCAGTGATCATATTCTAAAGCCAGACCTTATTAAATACAACATTAAACAGAAAATGTTGTGAGGAAGTTAATATCACAAACTGAAAAAAAAATTAAACATGAAATTAAAAATTGTTGTTAACAAACCCTGTCCACGATGTAGCTAAGAACCATCTCGACATGTCAGTACGTCTGTTTTCAAACAAAAAAAAATCTGCAACAAAATTGGTTCATCTATTCAAATGTTATGATGCCATAGACATACACAAACACATATTCAAATTTTCAACACCTCTTTTTGATTATTACGAAACATAAATGTTTTTTTTTTAATTATGATCAATTAGCCACCTTTCAGTTTATTCATCAATAGGGTTACTCTTGAATTCATACGACTTATTAACATTTAGTGAATAATAAATAATCAATTATTTTATCGGCTTCGTTGAATTATTTTGGAACTAAATGTTAATAATCCGCTAATACTGTGTTCAAGAGAGGTACTCTTGACATATCCGATTCCAATTTCCAATTTGCATGAGATTGAGATTCAAGAGTACCGGTACAGGGTATGGTCTGTAGGGTACAGGTCTTTGTCATCAAGTCCTCGTTACCAAAAAAGTTAAGAAGAATTAAATGAGCCCAAACTCAGTAGGTTTACGAGCAAGCCTTCCTTGCCAGGGAGCTCGCCCGGTGACCTTGAATTCTTGGACAAATCCCCATAAAATATATTATATAAATATAAATAGAGTGATTCAAAGTCCACCCGTGTGAAACTGGAATGGGGTGCTCGTCATTAGGATAAGGGTGTAACAGCTTAAGGATGGGTAGGATAAGCTTACATTCAAATGTTGAAGTTGGAATTAAGATACGCATAACATATTTATTCTTATCAGGAGGAGTTAGCATTGGATCAGGCAGAGTCGTCATTAAATTAAAAATAAATAATGTAGCAGTAATTTTCGTCGGCTAGTTTTTTCTTATCAATAAGCTTCGATATTTTTTTGCTCATGGAAGGCGAGATTTTAGAAATTTTCTGTTGCCTTGAATTACTTTATTTTCCTTATAACCACTAACCAGTCGCACAATATTAAAGCGCCTGTCATTTTATTTTAGTTAAAGATGTATCTGTTTTACATATTTGAATTTTATAAAATACATTTTTAAATAGGGTACGACATTTATTATTAAAAAAAAAACTATTCGAGTACCCAACTACATATGTGAATGAAGTAATTGTTCTTTACAGCTTTTCATATTTTATTATATTTGATACAATTTATGTCCTAACAATTTGCATCAGCAGGTTCTAGACGAGCAGGAAATATAAACTCATATAATTTTAATATTTTACTGCCTGTCTATATCACACGCACTGGTTTATTTCTACATGAACAGACTTTATTCTTTCGTTTCTCAGCATCTATACCTATCAATCAGACTTGAAAAGTTTTATGCTTTTGCCCCAATTTTTCTAAGTTATGACTTGGCTAGTTTTCACCACCTAACGAAATTTTAAAATAAGGATAATAACTTGCGTATGGCTTAACGAAGGTAAGATATATAAAAAATAATTGGTATATAGTCTATTCGATTATATTATTCAAATAATCTTGAGCTCAAATTCCTTCACATCCTAGGAGCTAGACCTAAGATCCTGCTAAAAGTGTAAATGGGTTGCAAGTTCCTTCTGGAGTACCACAAGGATCCACAAGGAGTATCGATGATTTTTTAATATCGTATCAGGTTGGCAACGCACCATTACCACCTTTGGTGTCTCTAGGCGGCGTGAATTTCTTAACATCAGGAAATCCGTCTGCTTGTTTGCCTTCCAATATCATAAAAAAAATCGTTTATAAATAATATTAGCTACCACATCTCATCCGATTTTAAACTACCTATACGCAGATCCACATAAGCAGATATAATAATCACTGGACTAGTCACACAAATTGAATCTAACCCCAAAGTAAGCAAATTACATGCTTGTGTTATGGGTGTTAGTCAACGATACTTATACTTAGAAATACTTAAATAGATACCAGAATAAATTATTTAAACATAATACATTTACAGTAAAATTTAGACGC
Source organism: Calephelis virginiensis (assembly GCA_002245475.1). Taxonomy (NCBI): domain Eukaryota; kingdom Metazoa; phylum Arthropoda; class Insecta; order Lepidoptera; family Riodinidae; genus Calephelis; species Calephelis virginiensis. Next base: position 461,540 of record NJDC01000906.1, on the reverse strand, counting down.
AATCATTAATTTTTATGTTTTTAAATTATATGACACTCAATGAGGCTAAATGTCAATTATTAGATTTAGTTGTAAAAAATCACAAACTTGCAATTAATATGTATTGAATAGCCATATTATCAAGGAAGTGAGTTCTCTAAGAGATCTCAGTGTAATAATGGCATTTGTGTTGAATTTCAGGGATCACTTTGCAGTTGTCAGGTTTCATTAACAGACAATTGACAATATTTAAGGACTCTTGGTTAGCTATACATGTGTATAACACAATTATTCGTTCAATTTTATAGTGGGTATAATTTGGACCCGGGATATCAACTTCTTCGCGATCGTGTTGAGCGTGTACAAAAACTTTTCGTGTATTGTCTGACATAATTTAATGATAATGGATGTAAAACTCTTATAAGGAATGACTGACTCATTTTAAGATGCAGTCTTTGTAAAGCCGTAGAGATAAAGCAGATAGTAGGGTTTCTTTAACAAAATTTTACATAATTATATTGATTCTCCAAAACTGTTATCACTATTGTTTTATAATCTAAGGTTATCACATATAAAATTTAGAATACGACCTATGTCACGATGACACGGTAATAAAACTTTATACTTGCCTGAAATAAAAACTAATTTGGGAGGACATCCGCTCAGTTATCGAATTTTATCAATTAACAAATGTATTATAGCCTGTTTTTTAATCTCAGAGACTAAATTGACATTAGCATTGTTGTAAGTTTTTTGCAATTCATAAATAGTGTCGTACCATTATCGAAAAAAAATAACAAAATTTATTACCGATTTTTATAAGTTACTCTGGAAAATCGGAACATGTGTATTTAGAATGAATTGATACAATATTAATATGCTTCACAATCGGTTAATAAATGTGATGATTTGCATTGTTTTAAAACAAAAATTATAAAAAAATAACACTTGTATTTGTAAATAGTAATTTTATTTTTATTTAGATAATGACTCGGTACTTGAATACTCAAAATTGTCTAAATCGTCATCAATGACTATAACTAGCCGACCCGGCGAACTTCGTATCGCTTGAAATTTACATTACAGTTTGTATGAAAAAATAATGACAATATTGGTTTTCCGACTTCTCTATAACTTTCTCGGTTTTTTCCAATAAAAGAACTTTCTTCCTGTTCTGACAATAACAAAAAAAAAGAATTTTCAGAATTGGTCCATTCGCCTTTTATATATACATTTTTCATTTGGTTTTCAAGATATGGGCTATATAGTCCTTCAATCGCAGTAGAGTTACTTGAAAAAGCCCTTCTCCAATAAGCTTGTAATTAGCACATAATTCCTTTAATTTTAAAGTCTTACTTTTTACGTTAAAAACAACAAATTTTTTTATGACAAAGGACAGCGAACAATTATTACTAGGCTCCCCAGATAGTAAGAGATAACCGAACCGTATAGAAATCATACGTCTTGTAGGCGCGTCACTATGAGGCCAATTGTGCAAGTCTATCGGCAGTCCTACCCTCCGGACTGAAACACAACCATGCCTCTATGGCAGCGGGAATAGGTAAGGCGGGGATGCCTATCAAGACAAGTTACAGTCCAGCACTCTACCACCAGTGGTATTGTTGATAATAACCCGTTTCGCCTTTGCTCACCTCTGAGGAGACGAGCTGTCATGGGGGAATATATACATATTTGCTAACTCAAATATAATTATACAAGTATTTATATGTATTAATATCCTCACTATTTCGCGTATTTTCCTGGATACCCATTCGATTTCATCGGCGACCTAAACTTGGTGGCAACGGACCACCTCGGAAGTACGTATAAAAAGAATCCTTGAAATAACGTTACCTTTTTCGATGTTATTCAAAATGGCTAAAAAAATTTAGCGTTGAAGTGTCAAAGAAGTTTTGGTTATTTTTATTCTTCGAAAAAATCGGTATCTAGACAGTACTACAATAAAAACACAGGTATCATTATTTGTAAAATTAACATTAGCGTCTGTCAATTCAGTCACTGAGATTAAAAAACAGGCTACAATTTAAATATTTTCAGTAGTTCTCTACCTTCTATTAAAAACAGTTCTAAAAAAGTGTTTTGTTTGGTAATATTAAAAAAACATTTAGGATTAAGAACGGTACAAAACCAAACCAATCACTGCTTAAATTATTGTTATTATACGGGGTACATATATATTTTTGTGCTTTATTTATTTAGCATGCTGTGTATACATCTAGAAAAGGTTAGGTTAGAAATGTTTATTTCATAATTGGTAATATGTACTAGTGGTCGCCCATTGGTCGAAATTCGACCATAATAAATTATGATATACTGTTGATAAGAACGCCATCTTCATTTCTTTGTTTCCAAACTGTATGGTGCGCCATCTGTGATCTTTTATCGTTATCATCACATTTGTTTGTGTCTGTCAAATGCATGGTAGTACGTGTAATGTTTTATTTTTTGAATGAATGAATTAATGCACTTTATAAACATTATTATTAAAAAATCTTAGCGTTCTGCACTTCTCCTACACATAAACTATAAGTGTGCCAAATTTCATACTCCTCCGTCAGCGCAATTGTCGTAAAAAGGGGTCCAAAGTTTTTGCTTCACGTATTAATAAAAGTTGTATCTCAGTTTTGTAGACCTAATAAACAAAAAAAATAGCGATGCGTTTGTAAGTACCTAGTTACATTTGTAGCGTCTACTAGCAATGCGATCGCTATTTTTTATTCTCAGGAGCTTGTTGCTTCTGCTTGTTCACTATCTTGTGACAAAAATGCACATCAAAATTCAAGAATTTATATCAGCTATTTTG
>NJDC01000906.1:440544-458253 GCA_002245475.1 Calephelis virginiensis | reverse complement strand
GTGGAATAAGACGATAGAGTTTGCAGGTTTGATGGAAACCTCAAACCTGTACGTTATATAAAACAAAATAAAAATTTGCTGGATCTAGTTTGAACAAAATAGTGTTGTAACGTATCAGTAGTATATTGTATTTATGGATAAAGCTAAGTTTTCGTCAAAACATCTAGTGTTTTTTTATAATTAGAATAAAATAAGGTGATTTACCCAGTTCATACTCACAAAATCCAGATTGTATCGACCCATAGATAAGCTAGCGTCCACCTGCTTGAAAAAGAAGTTAAGGAGAAATTTCTTAAGGAATTTCAAAAAACTTGTTCACGCGAAGTTCCTTGTATATCGAGTACCAAGTGTTACGGTTCCTGCAAAACTGCATTCTTCCTTCACATTCATAAGTTTTTTCATAACAAAACACCTTTAGATAATTTGGTCGCAAAATATCTTCGGACACCTATATCCAAACACATTCTCATTGTTAGTCAATCTTTCATCTGTTATTCTTACAACGTGATCGAACTAACGGAATATTTTCTGCCAATCCCACTGACTTTCTCTCATATTCTGGTCTGAGCCAGGTTTGCCATTGTCATGATTTTCTGACACACCCAAGTCCCTTTTCCAGTAATGTTGGGATGGGAAAATGTATGTGTAATGTAATGACTAATGAGTCTAGCGTTCACAACATTTCGTTCACGTTATTTTCTGCACACTCTTTCCTTTATACCTGCCTTTACTTACCTTCCTTTACCTACCGTATCATGACGTATCCTTATTCACTTGTTCCAGCACTATTTCATCCGTTCTAGCAACGTCACTTTCAAATACTGATTTTTTACTTTTTTTTATTTTTATGGTATTGGAACGCAGACGGATTTCCTGAAAGTAAGAAATTCACACCACCTAGAGACATTAACGGTAACGGTAACGGTGCGTTGCCAACCTGACGACGGGATGTTAGGCCTCAAACTAAGTAAGCTATCTTATCCTTCCAACTAACGGCAAGCACTTACGTTATGGCAGCAGGAATAGGTAAGGCAGTTATACCAATACGGGCAAGTCGCTGCGAAACTCCACCACCTAGTCAAATATCACGGTGCTAGTGACGGTAAGCCTATGCTCGCCTTTAACGAGCTGCCTAGCAGGAAGGCATTTATTTAACTTATCGTGTTCTGCTTTTTGTTGGTGGCCTGCTTTTTATCTTTGCAATATTTTGTTTGCCCATCGGGCGGATAAAATGTATGCTGAAGTTCTTTGATTGGTATTTCTAGCTGTAGAATTTAGAATAGAATTAGAAGTTAGAATTTTCAAGCATCAAGTGAGTCTCTTACATGGATCGGAGGTTTCTAGAGACTCGTCTGTAGTGTTTTCTTAGCAGGCTTTGGTTTCAATTTTCGCGTCGGACAACGTAAATGCATATTTTTAAATTTTCAAATAAAACATTTGGGACAAAGGATCTTCGGCAGATCGTAGGTGCCCTGGTTGTACTTCGGCATGTGTGTTATGTTAGTTTTGTACGTGATAGCGTGAATATTTTATGTAGTTAAAATTGACGATACAGCTGCTTCTGTATGAGTAGAAGAAGTCAGAAACAGTGCATGCGCTTGTTTCTTAACAGAGTGGTGGCGGGTACCAGTCCAGTTCCTTAGAGCCGCAATGTGGTGTGGCAACCGGCCACTTATCTTAAGTTCTTTTGGCCCACAGAACACAGAGGCGATCCATTAAAATGTAAAAAAATTAAGTGTTCACTTCATACATACTTATGCATATGTTTTGCAATTCAAAATTTCCAAACGTGTTAGCAGTAATCTGGTTCTTGCCTTTGTGAAAAATAACTAACAACATGACTTTGATTAAAAGGTAAACTACTCTGGTTTAGTACCATCTTACCTATTTCTATCGCCAAAACGTCAGTGCTCGCATAACATCAACAAATTAAAATTTTAAAAGAGGTACCTTCTAGTTTACTATAAATTCACCTTGATTCTTTACACTTTATCAGTTTTCATCAGGTAGGTAATGACCAATATACTAAGCCGTTAGTTACGGTTGGGAAGATATACTAGCGGGTATAGTGAGAGTGAGAGTCTTTATATACATCAGCCTTTCCCAAAGTGGGCGATAACGCCCCCTTGTGGGCGCTGGATGCCTAGAGGGGGGCGGTATAAATCTTGAAAAAAATGTTTTTTTTTAAACTAGGCGCAACAAATATGTTATTGAGGTTATTGACAAGAAAAAAACGAGGGGGGGGGGGCGCTACAAAACAACTGATTTTCAAAGTGGGCGTTACATGAAATAAGTTTGGGAACCTCTGATATACATTAATATATACATTATTCAGATAATTGAAAGAGTATTTTTTGTCACAATGACATCCTCTTGTTTGTTTGCCTTACAATATGTACAAAAGACCATTATCGAACCATGGACTCGTTGACCAATGATCACCTTCAAGTCTCTCCTAATCGTCGCTAATGGGTTTACATCCATAATACTTATATTTACGACGTTACACGAGATCGTGATTTGATATAATAGGTAGCTTTACTGCGTAATTTATTCATAGTCCAAAAAGGTATTATCAATCATAGCAGCGATTCCAAAGTGGGTTCCATGAAACAATCATCGGGTTAAACATTTTTGACGATTTACCTGTTCACTTTTCACACAAAAACTGCTAGACCAAATTTTGTGTAGTTAATACCTCATGGAACGGGTCAAGGGTTAGAATATCTTTAACTGTGAGAAAATCTTTCGTTCCCATCAGCGACCATGAAAGTCACTTTAACGTATGTACGAAGTCTCAAGTAATAGGCAGCAGATGCAAATTTTGCAAAAATATCAGTTGACTGACCTAAACGTCGGTTCTTTTATTTGAATTAATTATTTGCAAGTTATGTTTTGACAACGTTTGTCGGTCATTCAACGGAATTCAAATTTCAAGGAAACAATTTTATTCTGGATTAGATAAAAGAGAAGTAAGTGTCTTTATTTTAAAATATTTCTATTAAAAGTTTTTTTATCGAATGAAATTGTGATGTATTTGTTTTGTGATCTCTTGTACGAGGTTCCATAGGGTATAACGTATTTAGTGGATGTTCCGCAATCAAAAGTTTAGGTGTTTATAAGTGTTATGTGTGATTGTATATATATAAATGAATCCCCATTTCCCGTAATCATTGTATCACATCTGAACGGGAGGACCACTTCTTTTATTTACTATAATAAATACATCCAGAGGGCACAAACATAACAAAAAAGGAAGAGGTTTTGATTTTTATTATCAAAAATTGTATAAACACCATACTATTTTTCTGTCTAACGGAACCGAAAAGAGGGAATTTCGTTTAAATGATCATAAAAATTATATATTAGGGAAGATTGGAAAAATTGTACTAATTGTATTGAAATTGTAATACCATCCGCATAATTCCTACCAAACATATGTTTATCTCATTCACTATATCATAGTTTACAATACGTAGGAATCTGTGACAGCTTGGGACATCGCTATGTATTAGAATGTTTTTACAAAAAAATAAAATAAGTTTTTTGTTTAGCGAACCTAAGATTTAATGCGCAAACGATGCTTCAGAATTTGGCAATTAATTATACTGACACTTGGTTACTATCCTTTTCATGTGAGGGAATTAACCAACACAATTAAAACAATTAATGATTTAAGGATTTGAAATGGCAAACTATTATTTCTAAACCTGCGTGGTATATATATTGTACCGGTACGATTTATCGAACTTCAATGTTATGTTTTAAAATTATCCATTATTTTTTAATCGTGGATGTTAGATTATTTGACATCCGTATTATTTAACTTTAATTTAATTTATTATGTTAACATGATATGCGTAAGTATATAAAATATAAATATGTACAATTAAATATTCTTGTTCAAGTTAAGATATAGTACTGGACAATTCTAAAATACATTTATAACATATGGTACAAAGTCAAAAAACAAGCACGTACCAAGTGCTTATATTTAATAAAATTTATTTGAATTTTTATTTTTATTATATGTAAGAAAGTAGATATAAATATAGGACACTGCACCTTTTCGTTTATCTCTAATTAAGTAAATTATAAGGTCTAGAAACTTTTTACATTGCATTTTTTTGTACAGGAAACTGCAAATTAATATTTTGAGACGTTGTGGTACGATTAATCATACCGATCTCTAAATCATACCGATAGCAACATTAAAAAAAACTGTTTTTTGCAGAAATCACTCACTTATTATAAATAACAATTGCTTATTAGTAGATGTAATTAACTGAACTAAACATAAGAAAACAAACATATGGATAGCCTTAACAGTTTTCTCAAAAAAAAAGGATAGAAGTTAAGTGGTACAATTGCCAATATAGCCAACCTTCCCTATATATAATTTTTAGCTAAATTGTATGCTATAACCTAAAACTCGCGAATAAATAATTGTGGTTATCACGCTACTACTAACATTACAGAAAAATAAATAAAATAATTTATTTAGTCTCCCTTTTATTTATGATTTCTTATCTTTATGATATTGGAAGGTAAACAAGCAAACGGATTTTCTGATGGTAAGAAATTCACGCCGCCTAGAGACACCTAAGTAGGCAAACCCGAGGCCGGGATGCTAGGCCTCGAGCGAAAGTAAGTTTACCGGCTGCCTTATCCTCCGAACCGGAACACGTCAACGGCAGTAGTGGTACGAATCCGAGCGAGTCGCTGCAAAACGACCACCAAGACAGATGTCACGGTATTAGTGACGGGAAGCCGATGCTCGCCTTATACAAGCTGCGTGGCAGGAAGGCCGATGGTCTATTCTGCACTCCTTTTGTTGTTTTCATTTTTTAATTTTTTATTTCTCTTTGAAGAACAGGGATCCAAATTACAACGAAACGAAAGAGCTTTTAACCAAAATTTGTTCAACGATATCTTAATTTGAAAGATTTAAGATGTGCCTTATTGTGAGACATGCAAAACCAAAAGTCACTCATACTATTATCTTGATAGAGATTGATGATTGACTATAATATTTAACATAGTTGTAACATATTGATGTTCTCAGAAACACCTCACCGTAAATCTTTAGAGTAATGACAGATAATTATTAGTAAAACATTAAAGTAGCAAACAACTGCAGTTATTTGTTTGTTCGCAATAGTATTCTTAGTCCAGAACGCCATATTTAGTAAACTTACTTTATCTAGTACCCACAGCAAGCAGCCCAAATATCTAATCCCAGACAACCAGCACGGCACTGACTATCATAGACGTGTTAATATTATTTACAGCAAGTGACGATCATTTTAAATTTTGATAATATTTAATCAGTTGTAAAAGTGTGTTTTTTATATTTGTTTTTATGTTACCACTCACATATTTTTGTGAACACTACACAGGGTACTCTGGAAGAAAATGCTTCTTGCCAGTAAGTTCGCCTTCGTATATACATTTTGAAAATGTATAGAACTCCATGACCTAGCTTTAGTCGTGACATTAGTGACAGATAAGCCTAGAGCCGCCTCAGTTGGCATATATTTTAAATTATAAGATATTGTATGGTTGTCCGTGGTGGTGGATGAACAGGTAGGTTTCGATGATGGCCTTCCGGTCCACGGATGCATCTAGACTAATAAGCTTTTAATAGCGTTTACCAACCACCAGCGGTAAACAGGTTGTTTAGATATTAGATATGCTATTATGTATAATAACGATATGATGAATAGTTCTCAATATCTCTAGCTCTTTTCATTACTCAAAATAAAAAGTGAGAAAACACAGATATAAATAACATTTGATGCAGTGCTTTGCTGCTTCAGCGAACACTAAGTAGGAAAAACACCAGTCGGTATAATTTGTCGAAGCATTTTGTTTCAAATTGATTTTAAGCTTCCCGATGAGGTTTCCTTAGAAATTCAAATGTGAATGTGAATGTGAATTCGCCTCTGTGGTCTAGCGGTCCGGGTGTTGGACTTGACTGCATGAGGTCCCGGGTTCGAATCCTGGGTCGGCCAACAAAAAGTAAATTGGATTTTTCCAATTTTCTAATTAAAAAAAATGTTGATCGGGATTGGAAATGTGCCCGGTTGGCAATAGGCTTGCCACCTATCACATTGTGGGACTTAGTGTCTTCGGCTAGTCGTGGGTGCCTTGGTTGTACCTCTTTTTTTCAAATGTGAAAGACTTACCTAATATATTGGTTAAGCAGATCGATGGGTCACACAAACAAACAACAAATCTCGAACGGCTTAAGCAGTTCCAAAGTCTTCATTCAATGGTTCTGACTCCTGCTTGTGCAACAGAACCTAAGACGGCAGTTGTGGTGGCAGGAATAAATATGGTAGTGCTACAAATCTACTTATTGACAGAACAACAACAGAAATACAAATGAAATTTATTGCAGGAAGTAAGGTTACCAGTTTGTAGGATGTTACAAGTAATTGGGTAGATTCTTCTATGATATGCAAACACATTTTTTCAGTCCTTTATGGCAGCACGGACAAGTTAGGTTATCGAATTAATAATTAATATTAAATAATTAATTATACCTATTAGGCGATGTAGCTAAAATCTACTATCTTTTTATTTTATTCTTTTATATATTAATTTTGATAAATTGATTGTCAATTTGTTATACATACAAACTTATATAATTTTGTTTTTTTGTTTAACATGATTTATCTTATTATGATTAGTTCTACATTTCTTCTTATTTTGCATTTTTCGAGCATTCATGTCACAACCATGACTTTATTTTAATGAATTGACTTGAGTTGTGTTTACATTTGTCATTTTTATAGCATTTTTTTTGAAATTATAAGTACAATTATTTTTTAACTATTTACTTAAATATGGAATGGAATAATCAATTTGCGAATTCTCTATGTCTAATTAAGTGACTGCTATGTATATGAAGCATATTGTAATTTTTTTTCTATGTCTATTCTTAGTACGTAAGTCGAATAAAAAATAATAATTTGATATACAAGTACAAGTCGTAATATCTGCAATCGAAAGAGTATCAAGGTGTATAAAAGCTGCTGTTTTATAAAACAAACTAGCGGCCCGCCTTGGCTTTGCACGGTTATGAAATATACATATAAACCTTCCTCTTCAATCACTTTATATATTAAAAAAACCGCATTAAAATCCGTTGCGTATTTTTAAAGATTTAAGCATACAAAGGAACACAGGGACAGATGAAGTGACCTATGTAGTGAAAACAATATAATTAAAAAAAAAAAATCCCCATCAAAACCAAAAGCCATCTCGATCACTTCTATTTTGATACAAAAATATCCGCATTAAAATCGGTTTTATTGTTCAAAAGTTATGATGCCACAAACATACAAACACGCACACACCCACGCACAAACGTATTCGCGCGCGTACACACACACACACACACACACACACACACACACACACACGCACACACACACACACATCAAGCTCATAGCACTCCTCTGTTTTCATCGGCGGTTAAAACTACGTATAGTTTTAGAGATTGGTACATTCGAACAAACAAAAACAACTTTTATTATTGCCAGTTCTCGGACGTCGCAGCTGTCCATATCCACCGCGATTTGACATTAAGTGAAACGATAACATTTACGACTCTATTTAATTATAGTTTTTTATTACTTACTGTCTTACCTCATTCAGTTCGAACATGATTATTTTGTATTACTAGAAGATACGAACCTAGGTATACAGACCAACACCGAGCTCATAATAGAATGAGACTTATTTATCAATAAAAAAAATATCATATTATTAGAAAATATGTCAATATTTTCAAAATTGAACATTTTGAAAATGTTCAATCCGACAGAACTTATACCTAATGTAATGCAGCCAAAAAACTTTGCGATTACCTCAGCTTTCAAATATAAAAAATGCGTATAGAAATCGATCCATCCGTTCAACGGTTATGATGCCACAGACGGACAGTCACCCAGACATATATACATACACAGTTAGTGTTTTCTGTTATGAGGCTATTAAGCCCCCTATTTTGCATCGGTATTGAAACAACGCATCACAATTATTTAGGAAATACGATACCACAGACAAACACACACAAAAGTCAAACTTATACGCCTCTCTTTTTTGGTGTGCTTTAGATCAACTGCAAAGATTAAAACACGTATACCGTACCTTAAAAACGATAATCTACCAGCCAGTCTCCAGTTCAGTCTCAGTTCATGAGGTCCTTGTCATCAAAAATATGAACAGAACTAGTCAAGGCGAATCGAGGAAGTCGGAACTCAATTGGCTTATCAGCAGAAATCCCAGAGTTACGCTGCCTATCTTTGAGCTCCATCGTCAGATCAGCTCAATGATAGCAGCAGTCGTTAGTGTTTCAACTGTTAAGGTCTCAAATATGCTTAAAAGTGAAATAATTCGTCGAATGCCAATGCTTACGAATGAGCTGCAAATGAGCAGATGACCTTGAAAGCCTGTACCATAAACTATAGCCCGTGTCGGTCAACTGAAAATGAGACTTTCCGTAAAAAAAAGTTTGATAAATTATGTATTTGATCTATATGGTCACATTTGTTAAAATCGATGCAGTCGTTTTAACATGAAAATGGAATTCACAAATATCACACATACTAGAACCTTCTAGAAGGTATTATAACTTACTGATAAGCAACTTAGAGCTTGAAAAAACTTAATGAGCAAATTTTTATGTTATCATCTCTGTCTATGTCTTATGCATCTGGACACAAACTAAATAAGATTGTTTATGTTTTATAATAGAAATGTCTCAGGATAAAATATACAAATTAATCTAACCCCAAAGTAAGCAAATTATATGCTTGTGCTATGGGTGTTACTCAACGATTCTAATACATAAACATACTTAAATAGATACCAGAATAAATTTAATAAATAGCATTTAAATGTTCATCGGTTGATTAGCAGAGTTAGCGTGTAGTGTGTTAGCATAGAGGTTAGCACCTCTGGACCAGAGAGGTGATCAAATTTTTTTATTAAAGCGTGCTAAAATTATTACGCCTTAATTTTATTCCAAACATTATAATAAGAACCGGAACTCGGTTATAATTTCACCCACGTGTGGACGTTAGTCACAATAGGATCTAATTACTGTATTTCCTGAGAAATTGACTTCAAGTACATTACATCATTAGTACACTTGTCACCTGCCGTAATAAATGTTACATCCAATAATAAATGTTAATAAAGTTACAACAGACGTGAGAACCTTAGACGAAATTTTTATTTTTTAAAAAAAATGTAAATAGAACATAAATAAATACACTCAAATTAAACAAAAACACGAATTAAAAAAACTTGTAACACGCATATATATAAAAATTTGTAACGAAAAGGCATAAAAGTAGGCATTACACAATTGGCGTAACTCGATCACAATGCAGCGAAGCACCTGCAACATCTACTGTGTCTATAGGGTAGGGTTATCTTTTACCATCAGGAGAAGCGTGTGCTTGCTATCATACACATATACACATACATACATACATCTTCACAGCAAGTCTCTTACGAGTTACGCAGTCCTTTACATACATTGCCCTTCTCATACTAACACGCCAGTTTCGGCGATTTGATACTTCTGATAAATCCTGATAAATCCTGAATGATTTGATCATGGAATGTAAACCTAGGTCATCCTAGACACCTACATCCAAACACACTCTCATTGTATATCTGCAAAATAAATATTTAATACATAAAGTGTATATTTTTCATCGTAAAGTATAACAAGTATTGTGGAAAGATACAAGAATTTACTTTAAAAAGGTATGTATTTAATACACAGATTAATATTACACAATAGACAAAAAAAAATAGATGAAACAATCTTATACTACTCCTTAACTTTTCTTTAACGCTGATGCTAGTCTGGATAACTAAATTACTCCTGATGCGTAAGTATTATCGTTATATTATCGTTAGACCACCAAAGCTGTGAGGTGTATAGCATGTGCAAATCTTTAAGCGATGAATATGTAGGTGTACATGTGAACCCCGATAAAAGTGCAGCGGTGTACCTTAATCGAGGTGTCACACCCGAACGGTTAAGTCCCAGGCGTAGCCCGGGCACCATCAAACTGTTCGGCAGAGTGATCTCCTGGGAAATCTGAACAAAATACCCAGGGGTCACTCTAGACAAAAATATGTCGTTCGAACCGCATATTACGCGTGTCACAAACAAGGCTAAGTTCGTACTTAGCCGTCACCATTATCTTATTAATAAAAATAGTAAAATGTCACTTCGTAACAAAGTGACACTTTACAAAACTTGTGTTAGACCCATTTTAGCATACGGTAGCGTAGCCTTCGCGCATACGTTCCCGTCCCATCTCAATAAGCTTCAAGTAGTCCAGAATAGGTTCATGCGAACTGCCACGGGCGCCCCGTGGTACGTTCGCAACGAGGACCTTCATCGCGACCTCGATTAACCCACTACAGCGCAGCATTTCAAAGAACTATCGGAGCGTTACTTTGAAAAAATGGCTGCCCACCCGAATCCGGTGGTAGCATCCACGTGTGAATACACACCGGTCGCGAACGCTCCCTCCAATCATAGAAGACCTCGCCACGTGTTATCGGATCCTCCGGACCCAATAACCGCGGCAAACGCTATTCTCCCAACTCCAAACCAGAACACGACAAACTCACGTCACTTTAACATTAACTACACCGTCGCCGCCGGTCTCGGCAACGAAGACCTCTCTTGCGCCCGGTGCCTAACGCCGAGCGACGAGCCACAAATACTCCTCCATCAAGTCCACCCAGTAACCAGAACGCAGCACCAAGTCGAGGTACGGTCTCCCGGGAGACAGCCCTTGGTGCTGGCGTTGTAGGTAACAGCCCAATCCATCTAAATAATGATGTCTTGGGCTGAGCACGCTGCTCGGCCCACAAAGTTCGGTGAAGTTGCAAAAAATCGCAAGATTAGCAACAAGTTAGTCATTCAAAAAAAAAAAAGGTGTATATGTAGTCAAGCTTGCTCGAGTGTCTGTCAAGCCATTAATATCAGCAATAAATATCTCTTGTGCCGGAAGTTGACATATGTCCAGTTGTTGTTGTTTAACACGACAATATATTCTGAGTCTGACATGTCTGAGCTGAGATAAGCCTTTTCAAACATTCAATAAATACATAGATCACAATCGTGAGACAATAAACCAGTAGATACATTGCATGCATTTATATAATTAACATAACTTATAGTGTGAGACCCGATGAAAATACACATAAAAATAATACTTTTCAGTCATTTTAATTTTATGATGGATTTTTTAATTTATAAAGTTTAATAATAATGTGTAAACAGGGTTTTACAACAACTCTAATGTAAAAACAACAATGTTTTTTTTATCTTTCTATTAACGATAGGTAATAATATGCCTTCTGTATCATACATAGCAAATGATCTTTTTTAAAGCAAGAGAATTAATGATGATGTTTTTCGTAAAATAATAGAAATATTTAACATAAATTGTGATCTCTTCCGTTTGTTCAAACCCTTTCGGCTCTGATTATTCATGGAGTCGATAAGCCTGTTCATATCCTGTTCATATTATACTTTAATGACGTGTGAAAATTCTTCGTGTGAAATATACCGGCTTCTTTCAGAATCGGACTCCTACCAATTAAAATTACACGGTGTTCTCGCCAACGCCAGGAACGTTTTAGCACACATCCACTATCCTACTGTTGCAAACGATCCCCGTCTGTGCAATCTCAGTCAAAAGGGGGATGCAGATCAGAAGCGGCGAATGGAGACACTTCGAACACTACTTAGGGATCTCGCTAAAAAAGGCTCCCCCGTAGCTGTTCCTGATCCATGGCAAGTCGACCAAGATGGCAAAGCACACTTCCCTTCCCTACGAGGACCAACTGGCACCCCGGTATGCTGATGATGTACTGAGGAGTACCGTCCTGGTCCAATTTGCCAACCCAGGTCACCTGAATGCTCTGGGTACCTGAGCCTAGCCACCAAGATAAGAAGAGAAGCTTGGAGCAGTGAAGTCATCTTGTAACAATAAAATCTAATCAAATCTTTTAGCAGCTTAATTGTTGTCACCTGATTGTTTTAGACGACTTAGTCTTCTAAAACACGTGTCAGACACATCCGATGGTTGAGGTCCGGAACTAAAAGCTGATAATTAATTTCACGTCCAGTATCATGCATAAAAGTAAAGTCGGGATCAAAAGTTTATGAAAATGGATAAACAAGCACCACACCTCAAAGTAATATTCAACGTTCACGTTTCCATTAACAAAAACTAGCTTAGTTCGTCAGCTCTTCATTATACCCACCCGCACCAAACAGCTGAGCCGCTGCGTGGACTTACTTGGTGACCGCACTTCAGCCTTTCACTATATCCGGTACAGCTTTACCTTTCTCGTATTTTGTCCCATTGCTGCGGGGGGCTATAATTTTTACACTGAAAGAGACCATCGACTCATAAGAGCTAAAATTACCCTTACCTCTAAAATAGAGAGATACACAAAAGTGGTGAAAAGTAAGAGCAACAAAACCCGCTAAAACTTATACTGAACGCGAAGGAGTAAAGATCCTTGCTTAAAGAAGAGTTGCTAAAATCAATTCAGAAAGCCTGGACATAGATTAGTCTGAACAGCAGCCTCAATAACATCATCGTAAGAGCACCATTAGAATAAATAGTGCCAAATTTACACAGAACACCCAAGAATTACTAGAAAAGAGGCGAAAAATGTCTTCACACGAAAACAAAGACATAGATGAGTTCAAAAAGCTCTGTAAAATAACTAGAGAACAGATGGAAGGAGATATCGAGGCAGGGAAGGAGAATGTAGTGCAGTCCATTGTGGAAAAACATCGGGGACCTAAAGTTTTCTATAAAGCACTCCAACCAGGAAATCAACAAATAACAAAAATAAAAGACCCCGACGGCAATTTACTTACAGATAGGGCAAAGGTATTAGAAGCTATTGAGGATTACTATCAGTCTCTTTACGGGGAGTAAATGGCTGAGAAACCTAGCATATAGTAAACCGCTCAAAAATTATAAATATGGGTTCAGAAGAGATTCCTGATATTGACAGTGTCGAAATTAAGAATGCCTTGTCGAAAATTAAGAACGATAAGAGTGGAGGTGAAAACGGAATACTCCCGGAAATGCTAAAAGAGGGAGGCGATCCTTAGGCGGAACTCTTTGATAAATATTTGATACAAGGCAACATACCCAAGGACTGTGATAACGCTGTGGTAATTCTACTGTCCAAAAAAGGGTGTAAGGCGGACCTTAACAACTATAGGCCCATCTGCTGCATGCTGTCACAGACATACAAACTCTTTACTAAAGTCCTAACTATTCGATTTACCAGAAAACTGGACTTTTACTAGCCTAAAGAGCAAGCTGGATTCAGGCAAGGATACAGTACATAAGACCACATTCTCACAATGAAGTTGCTGGTAGAAAAATCTACAGAATACTAAATCCCTCTATGGCAAGCTTTCGTAGACTATAAGAAGGCTTTCGACAGTGTTGAAACATGGCAGTCTTAAAGGCGCTTCAAAATGCGAAAATCGACCACCGCTACACTAACATTATAAACAGCATTTATGAAAACGCAACGCTAAAGGTAGCCATTCCTCATCACACGGGCCCGGTAAGCATTAGGAGAGGGGTCAGACAAGGCGACACCCTCTCACCTTAACTTTTTACCTTGGTGCTCGAGGACATCTTTAAAAAACTAGAATGGGAAGACAAAGGCCTGGTGATAGCGGGTTCGAGGCTAACAAACCTGCGATTTGCGGATGATATAGTGCTTTTCTACACGACACTTCGTTGAAAGTGGGACTTGAGATGAACCTCAGCAAAACTAAAGTCATGACCACAGACACCACAAGCAGAGAAAGTATCAGAGTGGGCGAGGAAACGCTAGAACTAGTTAGTAAATATGTCTACCTTGGTCAAGAGCTCAAAATAGGGAAAGACAACCGGGGTACAGAAGCGTGTAGAAGAATACGCCTCGGCTGGGCTGCCTTTACAAAAATAGACTTTGCTTTCAAAATGAACCTTACCACTGAGCAAAAAGCACGAATATTCAACCAGTGCATCCTACCAGTTCTTACATACGGTGCCGAAACTTGGGTGACAAGAAAATCCTTCAAAAATTAATAGTTACCCAAAGAGCGATGGAACGTAAACTTGTAGGAATAACTCTTAACGACAGGAAGACAAATAAGTGGCTAAGGAACCAAAGCAAAGTCGCCGATGTAATAAAAAGAGTGGCCAAGCTGAAGTGGCAATAGGCAGGCCATATAGCCTGGAAGCCAGACTCGTAGTGCAGAACCCTATTGAAGTGGAGGCCGTGGGGATACAAAAGACCCGTAGGAAGACCCCAGATGCGATGGACAGACTACAACAAAAGAATGTTGGGCAAAAATTGGCTTCAAACAGCTTAAGATAGGAAGAAATGGAGAAAGTTGAAGGAGGCCTACACCAAGGTGGTTGAAGAAGGCTTGAGATGATGATGATGATGATGATGATGCTGCTGGGGCCATGTTAAATGTTCCCTATGTTCATTTCGACGACCGACATTGTCGTGACGTATAGTTGGGAGCCTAATTAGACGTCGTACACGTAGAGCTTACCCATGGAGTCAATTTCACTCAGTCGAGGGAGTTGGGGACTAAAAACAGCATCGTTAGAGTTTTGTAGCCACATACCAGATAGACAAGTCAAGCGGTTAATATCAGCTGATGTCTTGCAGTCAGTTACACATGACGGTCTCATCAGGAGGCAATACTCTTTCCACGGCCTGGGTGCTGCTCATCCGGATCGCCAAGTTATTGTA
The DNA here is from genome assembly GCA_002245475.1 of Calephelis virginiensis. Taxonomy (NCBI): domain Eukaryota; kingdom Metazoa; phylum Arthropoda; class Insecta; order Lepidoptera; family Riodinidae; genus Calephelis; species Calephelis virginiensis. Next base: position 443,409 of record NJDC01000906.1, on the reverse strand, counting down.
ATGCTGCCAAAGCGACGGCAAATAAGATTTCCGTTAATACCGAAATGACGGTATACTTCAGATTGTTTTTTTTTTCGTTTGTAATATCTCTACATTTCATTTGATGGTATGTTCTTTTCTTCTGATTTTATTTGCAGTCAAATGTAGTCTTTCCGTGATGTGAATAACGTCAGATAATTTAGTTTTGTCAAAAACTTTAGGCTAATAATTATTTTGAAATTTTAAAATTAAGGCTAAGCACCGACGGCCTCACTCAGAGACGTCAATTACTGTCTGTCATGAAATTGACATTTTCTTTACAAAATGTTGACTTTTTTTATATATAATGGCTTGCATTTGGGTTGTTTTTGCCACTGACAAGAGTAATAAAAGGAAGGAAACATAAAGGAAATTTTTAAGTAAATTTTAACTAAATGATAAATTGTAATATGTTGATTGACTTTTCTGAATGTCAGTAAAAAAACAATTCAAAATGCTAAAACGAAAACAAAAGAAAATCTCTTTTTACAACCAGTTTAAGAAAACCAGATTTAAAAAGTTTACATACCAAAACGTACCTAAGTTTTCAAACTAAACATAAAATAATTGATTAAAACTTTATATTTTTTTGATTACTATGTAGTCGGTTAAGACTTTTTAAGTGTATGTATTACAAAATTAAAAATATGAAATATTATGATTCCATAGAAGTAGGAGTAGGACAATAATTGTCATAAAAAATGCGGTAATGCGAAGAACAGCGCCGTAGCAAGAGCCCGTAGAGCGGCTACGCGTAGCGAAATTATATTTGTCATGTAGGGGATAGATCGGGAGATTTAATACTCGTAGACAAATAGCACAGTTGTATATCGCTAATACCTCTAAAGTACTCAAATTATAGGTTTGTGTTATCTGTCTAAGACAACGGCTAATATCTACAACGTACAAATAATAAAGTACGCACAATAAGATTAATATATCGTAATGTTAGGAATTAAAATTACTTCATAATGAAATAATTCCGGATAATTTTTTGTTTTGGCGTTTTCAGGCAGGGTAGGCTAAGTCCACTTTATATTCCAGTTTATGATACGAAAACCAAACATTACAACTCATTCATTTCACAAATAATTTTAAAGCTTCTTTATTCATAAATATTAATTAAGTTCTTAAATTAAAAAGCTTCTTAAGTCAGTCAATCTACAACTTAGGTATTTTAAACTTTACATATAGTGTGGTATAAAGTAAATTGCGGATAAAAAAAAAATGAAGCGCAGTAAATTTGCAAAAAAGCGACTCAACTTTCATTACTACAATGCAATACAAAATATATTTATTTTATTACTACTTCGCGGTTTGATGATTCCGTTTTCGAAAAACGAGTCATAATTCCGTAGTTGTATCATCGAAGTCATTAAAATTTACACAGTTTAATAGCCGTCAAATATAAAAGATAAACAAGAAGTCGATTATTAACCTAATGCAACAAGAAGGAGGTATTAAGTCAATTGCACGTTTTTTGTTTTTTCTGTATGTTTGTTGCGCGATTACTCGCCAAATAAAGAGTTTGGTTTCTAGAATACCTAGACACCAAACAACGGTGCGTCCTTAACCTGAGACTGGGATTTTATACTGAGTAACTTAGTTTACCGGCTAGGTATCTTACTTCTCGAAAATCGGAACACGATAAGAATAAGCTCTAATGTTATAACGGTAAAAAAAAACTAACTTATTCGATTATTATATTATGGCGGTGACGTCATATCTACACGTCACACAGGTTTATACAATATTGGTGTCTGCTGCGTCCTCGTAATAAGAGACTTTACAGTTTCCTTGTAATGACTAATTTTACGCTTCTAATTAAAGTAGCAGCGATCAGTCAAGCATTAGTTATAGGAAATAGATCAGATCCTCCAGAAATAGAATAGGATGTAGAAAACCTATTACTCGGTTCGAACCGGAAACAATGATTAGCATTACGTGGGTGTGTGGGTAACCTTGTGTGGGTGACATGTTGAGGAAATATCTATAGTTATATTTTCTGAATGTCGAGTAAGGTTCGAGCTTAATAATTAGCTTAGCTTAATAATTTTTCTTGCTCTCAAAAATCAGCATCAGTTTTTATCAGGTTGCATTTTTAAGCCCCGTCGTAAAAAGAGGAGTTTTAAACCTTATGTGTCTGTGGGCATGTGTCTGTCTCAGGCATCATAACTTTTAAGAAAGTAAGAAAATTATTTATTTACGGTATGTGTATGTAAATGAGATGTTACAAAAACATTTAAGTACATCAACATATTCTACCATATTTGGATGTGCAAATATTTTAACATTTATAAAAAATATTATTTAATTACATATGCTTTAATTTTTAAGCCAAATTTTTATATTTATAACTAGTTTAATTATTTATTACCAAAATATTTAAAAACTATAATTAAATTGCCACCGTTTCCAAACCTAGCCAGACAGGAGAAGAAACGGCAAAACAAACTCCTCGGCAACTATCACTTTCATTTTCATTAAACATGATATCGATGCGGGTTCTTGATGAAAACTGACGATTGAGATGGTTATTGTTTTGTTTTTATTTTTATTATTTACTTCAATATTTTAATGTATAAAAGAATTTCAATAATTTGTTGTCTGTTTAATGACATAACTCAATTACTTTCTGGATTTTCTGCTTTAGCATAAAATTAGGTAACTTTTATCATTACAAATAATAAAAGGATAGAAAGAAGTAACAAAGCAAGCTTAAGTCCTGAAAATCGAGTATTAATACATATAACATAATTGGGGGTCATTGGCCAGAAGCGTGCACGTCGCGATCCCTGCCAGTCCATTGGACTGCAATTCTGGCCCGAAAAAGTACCGCAGAGCGGG
>NJDC01000906.1:397988-440513 GCA_002245475.1 Calephelis virginiensis | reverse complement strand
GAAGGAAGCAAGACAGGTTTGTCAGGATCGTGAGGTCTGGGACTCGATACTCTCTGCCTACCCCGTAAGGGACTTGGCGTGAAGATATGTATGTAACATAATTGTTTTTGACATAACACTTCATCTGACGATATTATCTCTCGTTCCTCAATCGATAGGGTCAGCTTACGGCATGGAGCTGGCGTCGGTAACCGCAATACAGAGCAAGGTCTCTCTCAAGAGCGCGTGCGTAACCATTCTCAGTATAACGTACACATTACTTAGGAATTTCTTGAAGGCTTTCTAAAGTCTACGCATTGTAGTTCCCAGCTTTATATAAGAAAATCTTTGTATAGATCTACGTAATGAAAGCTATTTTGAATTTGAATTTGACCGACTCAATATCATAAGCGCATCGTGACTGATAATTCTCATTTCGAGAGTTAGGTCATGACTTCGACGTAGTATACACAAATTATGTATGCCTTGTGGTTAGTAACGATCTTACCTCCTGCTTGTGATTACTCTAAATATTTTGGTTCGTGGATTATTTACTATTTATTATTATTGACACATGCAGACTAGTTAATATAATCCTGCAAAATTCATCTGAGCTATTTTTTTCTGCTTTGCAACTATCGCGTGTTAGTTTAAACGTATCTTAACATCTTTGGTGTTAATAAGTGACGCAAGTGCGCTAGGAATAGATGGTAATAACTGATAAGAACCATCTGTACTAATTAGCATATCGAGAAAAATATTTCGATCCTCCAAAAGTATCTTCACGCCCATATCCCTGAAGATGGTAGGCAGAGGCACAACCAGGGCACCCACGACTAGCCGAAGATACTAAGTCCCACAATATGATAGGTGGCAAGCCTATCGCCAAATTGGAAAAACCCAATTTTCTTTTTGTTGCCCGACCCGGGATTCGAACTCGGGACCTCATGCAGTCGAGTCCAACAACTGAACCGCTAGACCACAGAGGCGATCCTCCATAGTCAATTTTATTAGTTTTTCAGCTAGGTTACATTATAATCCAGCTCTTAAAAATACAAAACAAGCATATCGCCTATATGTATGTACTATAAAACATAGTGCCCTAGTCTGACGGAAGTAAATTATAAATTTGGACCAGGACGAGGTCCATCTCAAGTGCGTATGCGTAATGTGTTTCGATACTTACACATCACAATGGAATGTATCGAGTTATCGACACATTGCACCATCGAAAGATGTCAGGAGCGTCCTTGCTGGTTGACCGTGACTGGACTATGGCTGGAAGTCGGAAAGCGGTTGCACATTACGTTTATAACTTATTGCAACAATTTCGTCAGTTCTTGATGCATCTTGAAGTTCTTACGTATAAATGTTGTTTAAAAGAGGTTAAAATACTTTTTAAGAATTTAAATTAATATCATCTGTAGATATGCAGACGATAAGTACAGAAAGCTTGTACTTTTTATGTTATAAAATAGCGAATAAGCAGGTTCTCCTGGTGGTACCTAAGTGCCAGAAACAGGTATGTAAGTTTTACCACTCAACCAGGTGGTAGAGTCTGTAATTCTATTAAAAGAGATTTTTTAATATTATTTTATAATCTTTGCTGAACATTAAACATAATCCATAAAATCTTAATAATATAATGAATGATATTTGGCCTGCTGTCCGCCCAAAAAACATCTTGTACAGAAATAACAATTTATCAGTCTAAGTCAGAGGTTCCCAAACTTATTTCATGTAACGCCCACTTTGAAAATCAGTTGTTTTGTAGCGCCCCCCCCCCTCGTTTTTTTCTTGTCAATAACCTCAATAACACATTTGTTGCGCCTAGTTTAAAAAAAACATTTTTTTCAAGATTTATACCGCCCCCCTCTAGGCTTCCAGCGCCCACAAGGGGGCGTTATCACCCACTTTGGGAAAGGCTGGTCTAAGTGATAATCTTTAGCCGTCTTATCGAATTAAACGTATATACCAAAGTACTCACCCGGATTGGTACCACCGCCTTACCTATTGCTGCTGCCATAACGTCATGACGTGTTTCGGTTCGGAGGGTAAAGTAGCCGGTAAACTTACTTTTGCTCGAGGCCTAGCATCCCGGCCTCAGGTTGGCATCGCACCATTACCATCTTTCGTGTCTCTAGCCGGTGTGAATTTCTTACCATCCTTACCATCAGGAAATCCGTATGCTTGTTTGCCTTCCAATATCATAAAAAAAGTGCTTTTACGGTCCTACAGAGCTAGCCATTAATTATCCTAGTCCAGTTTGGAGATTGGGGTAAACGATAGACTTATTCGAGCAAGAAGCTTAAAATCCCAGCCAGAGGTTGGCAACTCAACATTGGCGTCTTTAGTTTCTCTAATCGACGTTAAGGTACTCGTTTATCTTTGTTACTATGAAAATGTTTTTTATCATGTCTCTAAACTCTGTTTGCTCTGTTTTCTTTCCAAAAAAAAAACAGTCTTCAAGTCGCCTCTGTGGTCTAGCGGTTCAGTTGTTAGATTTGACAGCAAGAGGTCCAGGGTTCGAATCCTGGGTCGGGCAACAAAAAGAAAATGGTGTTTTTCCAGTTTTCTAATAAAAAAAAATTGCTCGGGATTGGATATGTGCCCGGTTGGCGATAGGCTTCCCACCTATCACATTGTGGGACTTAGTGTCTTCGGCTAGTCGTGGGTGTCCTGGTTGTGCCTCTGTCTACGCCTTCGGGGATATGGGCGTGAAGATGCTTTTCTTTCCAAAAATGGAGCCACCTGTTTTAAAATACTTCAATTCGCTGTAATAAAATTAGAGAATGGTAGAGATTATCTACGAGTAATTTAATATGTATGTATACAAACTTTCAGGACACATCACATAAATCTGCTTTTGATGTTAAATGTACTTCTTGTTTGTTGTTTTAAATATGATTTCTGTAATTTTTTTATGCGATTTCTTTATTATCAATGATTGTCGTAGTTTGTCCGCAAATAAATACACATACGTAGGTCACGCCTTAAGTTTTGCGTAACCTAAAAAACAACATATTATGTTTATTGCTTCTCAAAATAATCTCCTTTACATTTTAAAATTTTTTCTAGCGATCGAACCATTTTTTTAAAACAAGAGGACCACAGATCTGAAGGCATGTTTTCTACGTGTTGATTAAACGCTGTCATTTCCTCTTCGGCGTTGGTAAAAGTAAAACCTCTCATTAAATCTTTGATTTTTGGGAAAATACAGAAATCACAGGATCCTAATTGCTAGGTCGGAGCTATGCGCAGGATGAATGACTAGATGTACTTTTTCGGAAGCTAAAATTGACTTTGTTTTGTTGACCGTGTGTGAAGTGCGTTATCATGGTGTAGGAAAATGCGGCTTTTGAGTCGTCTTTCGCGAACTTTTTCTAACACCCTGATAGAATACCACTCGGCATTAACTGTTTTGATCTTCAAGTGGAATTGTACAGATAGGACCTCTAGCTGAGAAAAAAAACGCCATAATTTTTTTTTCTCTCCTGCCAAAAGTTTCTCTCCTGTCTCACTATTGTTGGCCTGTTCTCATTTTCAAACACCCATTGACATTATTGCTGTTTTTTTCGGGTTCAAAACAAAAAATCCATGTTTCGTCTCCTGTGACAATGTCATGAACAGCATTAGATTATCCGTGGTCGTACTTCAGTAGCATCTGTGAGCACCATTCCACGAGAGCCCGCTTCTGCTTCGCTGTCAGTTCATGAGGGATCCAACGACAACAAAGTTTCCGAACTTTCAATTCTTCGTGTAAAATTTTCTAAATTTGGCTCACACTAATCCTCAATAGTCCTTGAATTGTCTCATAGGTAATCCGGGGGTTTTCTTCAATTAATCGCTTTACAGTAGCCACACTATTTTCGGTGATGGCAGTTGAAGGCCGCCCTTTACGAAATTTGTCATGTAAAGAAACTCGACCTCTCTCAAATTCAGCAAACCATCGCCTCACGGCGCTCAAACAAGGTGCTTCTCTCCCAAAACAATTTTGAAGACGAGCGGCACAGTCTTACGAAGAAAGAGAACTTTTAAAGTCATAAAAAATCATCGCTCTAAAATATTTTCAACTTAATTCCATTTTCGTTGCGTACGTAGAACTTTGATGTGTGATAAAAAACAAAGTTCTAATACTATTTTAAATGAGAGAACACTGGTGTTATAAGATAGGAATATCTCCCGATTGTCCTTTAACGAATCTATCAATTTTCAACCTTTTTTAAAATTAATCTGTTACTACCATTGTTACTACTCAAGAAATAGAGTCTGAAACTTTAAATTGTAACATGTTGTTTGTCGCGTGGTGGGTTAGTTTTGGTATAAACGCATGTAAAACCACAGGAGTCAGATAGTCATAAAAAGTTGACTCTAATAATTAACTTCACTGCCTATAGTTTTCCAGAAATATGTAATAAACAATGTGTTTATGGTTACCATTGTGACGTGCGATATAACATGGTATGAAGTACAGCCGTAAGGTTCAAATTTGAGTGACGTATCTAGAAACAATTTAAATTAGTTATGGGCAATTACTATGTATGGGATTTTTATTTCCCGTAAATGCTGTTTGATACTTAATATAAACTAATTAACTCTATTAAATAACTGGTTGGCGCAAGCAAAAAAAGTGATAACCGTAGTCATATGGCATGATTTCATAATTTTAAATTTTTGTTTTGTTTTAGTTGTTCAACTTACTTTTGCTCGAGGGCTAACATCCCAGCCTCAGATTGGCAACGCACCATTACCACCTTTGGTGTCTCTAGTTGGCGTGAATTTCTTACCATCAAGAAATCCGTCACGCCAAGTCCCTTACGTGGTAGGCAAAGAGTATCGAGTGCCAGACCTCACGATCCTGACAAACCTGTCTTGCTTCCTTCACATTCATAACCCTTTTCATACAAACACGCCGGTTTCGGAGACTCTTGATACCACCCTCGGATAGTATCCGGGCGATCTGGTCGTGGAATGTCAACCTTAGTTTCCCCGGGTACCTACGTCCATCCACATTGACAATGTATATCTGCTGTGTCAATCTTTTATCTGACACTCTTTCCACATGACCGAACCAGCAGAGCATGCCCTTTCGCATTTTAACTATAACACTTTCTTTTAACAAACGTCTGTTTGTTTGCCCTCCAACATCATAAAAAAGTTGTCTGTAAAATAATGCTGAATGAATTAAACTATATTACTACGGACATGTAAATCGAATGCTGGCTGTAGATTGATCTATTCTTTAATATCTAATAATTATAAATTTATGCGCTTTCTAAAAGAAAAACTGTCATAAGTCGTAAATATTATCACATTCAATACAACAAGATGGGCTATTAAGGGGTGCTAAAATTCCGAATCCAATGCACATTACGTTAGGGCACTGACTACAGGGTACCTATTTAAATATAGCCTCGTTCTACCCTGGTCACAAGCTAGAACCAAAATTGTTAAAAACAAATATATGCAATACTCCATTTCAATATTCCCAGAATGTTCTTTCATTAAAAGTATATTACCATGAGTAACCCATATTGCAAAATATCAAACGGAATATAGATTATTATCAAAAATATAAATTTGGTAACATTTTTTCACGGTTCAATTCTTTTATGGGCAGAATACATCTATAATTGCAGATCGTACGATAACCCACATTTCATTGGTAATCTAAATTTCTATTTCGTCATTGCAGTAGTTACACGAAACGTCAGTATTTTGTGAAAAGTGACCGAGGACGGATTTTTTGTGTTTTGTATCGTGAAATTTGAAATTATTTAAAAGTAATTCCTATATTTCAATATCTTTCAGAATAAAATAAATACCATTAACAGTTGATCATAATTAAATAACTTTTTGACATTTTATTGTCAAATATTAATTAGGTATGTATTGCCACTAACAGATATTTTTTTATTCCAATATTTTGGAAATTGTAAGTAATTGTATAAATAAAAATTAGTAAAAAATATATCTTTTAAATTTACAGCTTAACAATTTATCAAAAAATACGATTTCGTAATTAAAAATTTAAGTTAATCCTCAATATGACAGCTAGAGAAAGTACGAGCAGCACTATTTGCAATGTTATACAAGCGTTTCCGGTCCTACTCATACTGGCTCAGAATACGAACAAATGTGTAAATACCCCCTTCACCTACAAACCCCCAACACCCACTCATTCCCCGGAATACTACGAAGCGTACGACGCGCTGATCCACGCTTTACTACACCACAGCCACGACTGCCATCACGGATACGACAAGAGATACGTTAATATTAAAAAACCTTGCTACAACTCTGGATACCCTAGTCAAACTCACGGATACGGCGCCCCACACTTTGGATACGTGTACCCAACAGTTGAAAAGTACCCGAGTCACCCATATCCGGGGTATTCATATTCTAGTGGAGATAAATACCCAGGTAATGCGTATCCTAATGTATACAAATACCCAGGGTACCCGAGCTACGAAAGTGTGTATCCTATTCACGAAGGGGGCTACCATGGATACTCGCACAATGGATACAAAGTTGCAAATGGATACAACATGAGCACGGATTACGTTTACAAAACGAACTACGCACCGAACCAAATATATAACACTAAACATAAACATAAAGTGGTTGTGGTGAAGACTCGAGGCCACAAGAAGTCACAGCGATTATTGGGTAAGTCATTTTTTTTTAAATTGAAATGGACATATTTATATTTTTTATACAGGCTTATTGGAAATGTGTCCCGATCCCGTTAAGGGGGTGTAGATGAGATCACTAGCTAACTAATTACCCATGAGTATGCGCGGAAAAAGTGAACCAATCACGAGTTATATTTTTTTTTCCTTTTTTTAAAAAAATAGGGTAATACAACTTTCAAAACAAGATTTAAAAAAACTACGTCGTATTTTAGTATAACTAGTTATTATCCAGTTACAGCTTACTTCAGTACATTATAAAACACAATAAAATAAATAAAAACATTTATAGTTTTGAAATAAGAGATAGAAAACTCTACATTTTTTATGATTTTTACAATGTTGTTTGGAATAAAGTGTAATTTTTTTCAAAAAATCACCAATGTACTTTAAAAACATCTACACGTTATTAGCTTTCCATCAAGATACAACATTCATACAAAAAGTTACATAATAATTGTAATAAAGATTAATAAACATAAACAGGAAATGAACCTTGAATTTGTAATTTTCATTTTAATCAGTGCCAACATTTTATAGCTGTAAATCAATTAGAACACTAGATCTAGCGTTGCCTTAAATTGATTTACAGCTCACTTTCAAAGTGAGATCCTCTATTCCTAATGTACAACAGAAATAATAAACCACAGTAAAATAATTGAAAACGTTAATGGATTTGAAATAAGAAATAAAAAGCTCTACATTTTTATGATTTTTACAGTGCTGTTAGGAATAAAGTGTAAATTTCTTCAAAAAATAACCAATGTACTTGGATGGCAGAACATTTTAAAAACATCTACACATTATTGGCTAACCAATGTGCTACAATTTATCTTAATAGCTATCCTATTGTCAAAATAATTTGAGGTAATACAGAGACCAGGTGCAAGTACTAAAAAATGTCGGTATGTTTCTTAAACAAGATAACTTATAATGCGACAAAAGACAGTAGGCTTAGCCATGAATGGACAAAAGGGACTGGTGAAAAGCTAAGAGTCATAAATTAAAAGGTCTTGAAAATTAGTTTATTGCCTTTTTTATCTGTTTTTATGTTTACCTAACAAAAGCGTCGACATATTGTATTAGTGCAAAATTCATTAAGATAAAAGGCTTCAAACTTTGTAATGCACTTTATAAGTCTTCAAGTAGTCTGTTTCTACCACTCGTACGTTACGGATACCTCTTAAATACACAAGATTATTCTTATTATTTGACCTCGAACTACTCACTGGATTGTTTCTAATATCTTTTGTGACTTGGCTTGTGAACTGGACTTTGACTGATTGCTCTATACTGATTTGGCGATATTAAAGGATTGTAATGTCTGCACAACGAAATTTGTTCTCTAATGAGGAATACGCCGATATCATGTATTTTTACGGATATTGCTGCATGCTGCAGCTGCTCGTCGTGAGTACATGCGTCGCTTTCCTAATCGCCGAATACCCGATAACACTGTTTTTATTGACGTGTTTCGACGAGTCAGAGAGACAGGAAGCGTGGAAAGGCGACACATTGATTTTGGTAGACCACGCGTGTATGCCCCAGATGACGAAGAAGCAGTACTTCCTATTTTTCAAGAAGATACTACGATATCCACGAATGTGGCGGTGAACCGCTTAGGCATGTCGCAGTGGAAAGTTTGGTTTACCGTGCATACAGCTGGGTTGTATCCATATCATTATACGCCAGTGCACGTAATTGAAGAAGGAGATCCTGCCGACGTTTAGATTTCTGCAGATTCATGCTGAATGCCGATACGGAAAATCTAAGCTTTCTAAAAAAAATTTTATGGACGGACAAGTCGAAATTTGACCAATATGGTATAAGGAATTACCATAACGCACATTTTTGGGCCCCAAAATCAGAACTAAATCCCAATAAAAAGAGGCCGCAAGGATCGCAGCGACGCTTTTCTCTAAACGTGTGGATGGGAATAATGAATGATAATTTAATTGAACCACATTTTCTGCCAAATAATTTAACGGGTGCAGCTTATGAAAATTTTCTGCGAAAGGATATGTTTTCTCTGCTTGAAAACGTGCCTCTACAAACGAGACAGGAAATGATTTACCAACACGATGGATGTCCGGCACATTTTAGAGTTACCGTGAGACAGTGGTTAATTGCAAATTTTCCCGACCGGTGGATCGGTAGAGGAGGACCGATCCCTTGGCCGGCAAGATCCCCAGACCTTACGCCCATGGACTATTACGTTTATATGAAAAGTTTAGTCTACATTTCTCCTGTCTCTTCAATAGAAGAGCTAAGAAGCCGTATTGTAAGTGCAGCAGAACTAATAAAAAATAATTTGTCAAGTGCTGTAGTGAAAACTAGTCTTAGGAAGAGAATGCGTATTTGCATTAGGAATAGAGGATCTCACTTTAAAAATGAGCTGTAAATCAATTTAAGGCAACCTAGCGTTGCCTTAAATCTAGTGTTCTAATTGATTTACAGCTATAAAATGTTTGCACTGATTAAAATGAAAATTTCAAATTCAAGGTTCATTTCCTGTTTATGTTTATTAATATTTATTAAAATTATCATGTAACTTTTTGTGTAAATGTTGTATCTTGTTGGATAGCTAATAATGTGTAGATGTTTTTAAAATGTTCTGCCGTCCAAGTACATTGGTGATTTTTTTGAAAAAAAATACACTTTATTCCAAACAACATTGTAAAAATCATAAAAAATGTAGAGTTTTCTATCTCTTATTTCAAAACTATGAATGTTTTTATTTATTTTATTGTGTTTTATAATGTACTAGAGTAAGCTGTAACTGGATAGTAAATATTTAGACTAAAATACGCCGTAGCTTTTTTAAATCTTGTCTTGAAAGTTGTATTACCCTATTTTTTTTTAAAAAAGGAAAAAAAATATAACTCATGACTGGTTCACTTTTTCCCCGCATACTCATGGGTAATTAATTAGCTAATGACCTCATCTACACCCCCTTAACGGGATCGGGACACATTTCCAATAAGCCTGTATAGGTATATTCTGTTTACAAAAGTCGTTGCCAAGCGTTCCGAAAGTTGTACAATTTTTCGTAGTAAAAAATGTGTAAAAAGTGGAATAATACAAAAATGTAATTTAATCTTCTGACTTATTCCAAATATGCAGTTAGTCTGCCATAGTCCTAGAACCCTACAACTATCTATCTATCTATCTAGGACAACTATAACGTCCGTGCTCGTCATTACAGTATTGAGATTTGAGGGTGAGTTAGCTGGTTGATACATTCACCTACCTAAGATGCGTCCAATCCTAGCTTCGTGTGGGCGGCTTACATGAACATATTAGCTGATGTTTATAGACGACGAGTATTCCTTATCATTAGGAAAAATAAGTCTGAATTTTTACCTACCTACCAAATCTAAACACCAAAACGTCAAAAACTGACGTTATTGTGACAAGAAATAGAAAAAGAGCGTCTTCACAAGACTCTACCACTTAGTGGGACTAACTGCATTGGATGAAAATCCTAGTATCTAAATTAAGGTGGTGGGGTCGGTGACGGGGGATTTCTTTAATTTTGGTAAGTGAAACAACACACACACACACATAACGCACTTGCACGCATCTAGTATTAAGTAACAGCAGTCATGGTAACCATTGTGTTGTGTATTACCACAAAATAAATGTGTTAACTATAAGTACGTTGTAGTAGTACTAGTAGTACTATTCTGTAAGCACTAAGAACTATATCATCCTCCTACCCCCTATAATCTACAAGGTTACTCTGACTACTAGCACATACATAAATCTGTGACTCTGTCTACAACTGTAACACGGGGATGTACTGGCAAGTTTCTCAGCTAGAAATAAGTTGCAGCCTGCGGAACGATTCGAATGTAAGCCACCGTGCTAAGAAACTGTACTATCGCGATGTAGGATTTTCTTGAACTTTGATATATGCATCGAATTGTAGCGTCGAATATTTCTTGCCACTACTTTAACGTCAAAATGCATACAAAAGGGATATAAACATATTTTTCTTTGCTTAAACAAACAAATGAAAACTTAAAATAAATTTATGTTAAAACTAGTGCTATCCTAAACTGTTGTCTCCAAATCAAATCAAATATTATATTCGACGTAGGTACTATATCGTACGCTTATCATCGACACATTATACAGACTTAGATAGAAAAATACAATTACAATATAGTTACTTAATATATGTGCCGGTACGTTTGCGATAAATAGTTCGACTATTTTTTTTTTTTTTTAAATAATTATAGGTATTATTATCATATCAATACGTATAGATAAATAAGAATAATAATTAAATGAAATGAAATCCAAAAAGAAGACAAAGGGGATGTAACTATAGCTTAAAGTATTTCTCATCACTCATACAAACAAATGAAAACTTAAAATGAATTTATTTTAAAACTAATGGTGTCCAAAATCGTTGCCGCACAGGGACATGTCGCCAGAAAAGATCCAAGTTTCGGAAAACGTTCTGTACTCGTCTACATCGCTGGTTTTCAGTTTAAACTATAACTATGTGACGCATGGCAGGTACATCAATGAATATAAATAAAACATAGCTACTGAAGATATGCATCGCTGAGCAATTAAAATAAGCAAGAATAATAAATATCTCGGGACAAATCACAAGGACTTAGGTATTCGTAAGATACAAGTTATGTTCTTGTATTATAGGTAGGTATTAGCTAACCATACTGGTACCTGTGTTCCCGTGTAAGTCTGAACCTCCTGTGTCAAATAGACTATCTGCCTTCCTGTCATGTAGCTGGTGGTAGAGTTCCGTGCTGCAACTCGTCCGGGTGTCGGATTATGGCGGCAGGAGTAAGTGAGGAATCCAATGTCTTAGTTTTTCCTCCCACCATAATAACAGTGTCAGTGGCCGGTAAGCTTGCACAATAATTGACCTAACACCTTGTCCAAAAGACAGCGACACACCTACAACATATATGGTATCTATAGGCCACTGTTATCTCTTACCATCAGAAGAGCCATGCGTTTGTTCGCTGACTTATTACAAAAAAAAACATAGAATAAGTAATATATCATACTAACTCACTAATACGTAGACATATATATACCTATGTAGACATCGAAATAAATTTGATAAACCTATAGAGCATGAAAATAGCACGTTTTCAAAACAAAACAAGATACCTATTTACGTTAGGTTAGTACAGTTTTTTTGTCATTAAACAAGTAAAAACACGAACCTCACTATTTTTGAATCTTGCTCACTGGTGCGTGACTCCCTGAGAGTAGGTAGATAATATGATGACATTGTTATAAGTTGGTGTTTGATCCAAATTGTCCTATCCGACAAATCGTGAATTGCAGATCAAAATCGATTTAGGCCGTAACTTTATCGTTAATAAACAAACCGAGTGAAGGACAATTGTAAAAATAGAAACCTTTATTCGTACATTTTTCTTTACAGTGCATAAAGAAAAACGAATAGTCATATTTACTGAAGTTTAGAGATACATGCTGCCTGTAAATCAAAGATGTTATGTGTGCTTTGCCTCTGCCATTAACAAGTTTAATTGCACAAATAAAAACAGAGTAGATATAACAGATGTTTATAGGATCAAATAGCGAACAAGCCCACTGCTCTTAGCAGACTACAGGCACCATTGATGTTATAGGGTTGCTGTCTTGTGTTAATAATTGTAATAAGCAAGTCTACCGGCTATCTTATCCTGCGGACCGAAACACAACTGAGCAAAATTCTGTTATTAGCGATTGATCTCGACCTGTATAGATTTATAGATTACCAGCTGTTGCCCGCGTCGTTGCCTGCGTTGTTAATAGTGCCACAGGAACATGTTTTCGGGATAAAACTAACCTGTGTATTAAACCAAGTTACCCTCTATGCATCTGCCAAATTTCATCAAAATCGGTTTTGCAGTTTTGTGCGTGAAGGATTAACTAACAAAAAAACTTTTGCTTTAATAATATTAGTAGGATTATTATTTTTAAACAGACAAACTTCAACAAATATACTGATCAAAGAAGTCGTGATTCGTATTTCAAGATACAAATAACTAAAAATAAACAACTACAAGCAAAAATTTTAATGAATTCAGTTTATTTGCCGTTCTTATCAGTTGTTCCCAACGCGATGACAGGCGACGTAAAAACTTTGAATATATATTGTAAGCAAATAAAACTAAACCGGTTCCACAACTAAATGCAAACACTTGAAACTATCAAATAACTGCGGTTTCGTGTGGCCGGAAGATGGCGCAAATACTTATAGTTTTACACAAATAGGTAGAATGATCCCCGGTTTCAAAATCAGCGCTAAAGGTGCTGCAAGAGTTCCAAAGACCTGAAATCGGACACGTTTTTACCACCATTGGACGAATCCATCGATGAATAAAAAAATCTTTAATCTGTAATAAAAGGATAATATAGGATAAATTGATATAGTTGTGTAATGTATGAACATAAAATGTTGAACATATGTAGTAGCTATTTAAAAATCGTTTTAGCTATAGCTCTTAATGGTAATGTAAACATTACAAATGTGTAAAAGACTGCATAAATATCAAATGAGGTATGGTTGATATTACATGTTGGGCTAAATTAACACAATAAAACTATATACCTAGTATATATAGATCCATAAGCATTTTCATAATTCGTGAATGAGCAAATAAGCCGAAAATAACTATATTTTCCCAAGGAACATTAACGGCTCTTGACCTTTCTTTAACCTACCTTAATATGGTTTTCATGAACAGACACATTAACTTTATAATATATCGATATGTACTTTGAATATTATATATGTAAATGTATGCTGGATGTCATAGTATGATATATGTGTTCATAGACAGCAAAACCACGTATAACCCATATCTTAAACAATATACCAAAACTTCTGAAGAGAAGTGGAGAAGTTTGTGGAAAAAAGAAGGTTCTACGTCTGAACATGGGAACCAACCATGAATAAAACTAGGATGATGATATGACAATAGATATTGATTTTATAGTATTTTATGCTGTTAGGTGAATTCTAGACAAGAAACCAAGATCCTAAATTCATCTTTTAAACGAAAATCCAGTTATAAGGTGCAACATAATCGTATAATATTGATATCCCCAATATATTAACAAATAACATGGTTCATATTTGATTATTCAAACAAACTGGAAGGTTTAAAACTTATTATTACTAAAATAATTAAATATAAATTACCATTATTAAAATAGTATAGAGAAGAGACACCTTGTAATTTACTAAACTTCTTCTTTCGATCTCTTTTTTACTTTCCAGGTACTTCTGTGTAGGCTTTTAGCCTTCCTGCTTGACAGCTAGCAAGAAGCCATCGAAGGGTAAAAGTGTCATTGCCTACTATACCTTGGTGGTAGAGTTCCGTGCCACTTGTCCAGCTAGGGACCCACCGCCTTACCTATACACACCGGATGCAATATAATGTCTGGGTCATGTCGCGGTCCGGAGGGTAGGGTAACACAATAGGCCGCCCACATAACATCTATGGTGCCTACAGGCAACTGCTGTTATCTCTCGCCACGCTATCTTATCACCATTTAATGTGTAAAGTGTTAAAATAAATTAAAAATAAATAGGTGAATCTCTTCTTGTTCATTACCGCATCTCAAGAAAGCTATCGGACAAAGATATGATTTTTAATACATAAATACCTAACAGTACTTCAACAAAATATCCAAACCATTATTTTAAAATCGGGTAATTTTCTTTGAACTGTTTATTAGAATGTCAACGTCGCAAACAATATGAACCGATACAGTATAACATTTAATCGAAACGTCGACATCTACCGAGATAATGGTTAGAAATACCCATGAATTAGGGATTTCTTTACCTTGCGACTGACCACTGACCAATAAACCTAGGAAACGGTTCCGTCACGGATGTAATGACGTACCCACCGACCAGATATATATTTATTATTGTTGAAGAGGCTGCGCGTTACCTCGCACGCCGCGCCGCCATCGTCCGGCCCCCAAAAAAACGCAGTCGGCTAAAATACATCGATATGTCGAACGTCAAGTTCCAGTGCTTGTGTGTTTTAACATGTTTTAGCCTAGTGTTGTGCCAATTCGGTGAGTTCTATTTAAATGGATATTTTTTCAGACGCTTACAATCCAAATACAGCCTTCGAAACAGGTGGTAGATAAATTTTATTTTAATCTGTTAATTCTACTTAAATTTTCAATTAATTTTAATAGATGAGAGCTTAACAGTGCTTAATTAAATTGATTAAAAATGTGTCCCCGATATGTGTCGGCAAATGTGCGACGAGCACAGCTCTGTGTATAGAGTCCAAAGCTCGAAAAGTAAACAAAATTGGCTTCTAATACAAGCGAGATCTGATTTAACGGTATACCTATCGAATATAATAAAATTAATTGTAAAATCAAAATAAACTGAAACAGCGACAATTAGAAGTTATTACAATTTAAAAGTTTGATCATTGTTTACCTTTTTTGGCATTGCCTCTACTTGGCTGTTACAATTAAGATTTTTTACAAATTGTCCATGAATAATTATTTCCTGCACGTTAAAAACAAAATATTAATTGTTAACCTGTTATTATACTAAATCGACACAGAGAAAAAGAGAGAGAAAGAGAGATTTTAATTAATAGATTCGTCGAACCGTTTGAAGTTTTTAATAATATTGATTAATATGGCAGAATGAATGTATTTGTAATAATAAATGTTTACCCTCATCACCTTTTTCAAGTGATGACTGGGTACGATTGCTTAAATTCCATCTAACAGCACATCGAGTTATTTTATCTAAAACTTTATATTTTATTGACTGGTGCTTGCGACTTCGCTCTCCACAACTCCAGTAAGGGTTTTGACCATACACTCACTTTCATTCTGGTATGTTAAAAACATACATCTCGATCTTGAAATTCAGCTTGCATAAAATGACTTTTTTTTTAAGGCTAATGCTATAAAATAAAGAAAAAAAAGCTGGCTGAGGCTGAGACACAACAGACCGGCAAAATTTTTAAAATTATGTTATATTGCAGTATTAGTTGCCTAATGTACAAAAACAAGCGTTTTAATGTAAAAGTGTCTTCACGCCTATATCCCCTAAGAGTCAGGGAGAGGCACAACCAGGGCACCCACAACTAGCCTAAGACACTAAGTACCATAATGTGATAGGTGGCAAGCTTCTCGCCAACCTGGCACATATCCAATCCCGGGCAACGTTATTTTTATTAGAAAATTGGAATTTCAAATTTTCTATTTATTTTTGTTGTCCGACCCGGGTATCGAACTCGGGACCTCATGAAGTCAAGTCTGACGCCTTTCTAAGTAGGTAATACAGATTTAATAAATACCTATATTTATTCTTAATCTGTCTGGTGGGAACGTTTTTTCCTGTGTGTAACATTCATTACAATTCTGAAGGATTATGTAACTTGTAACAACCGACCGATGGCAAATACCGTGTGATATTTGTTTAATAATTACAATTCATAATAATGGTAGGTTAAGTGGTTAGCAAAATTTTAAACACCGTTAAACTAATAGTCCATAAGATCTCGACCCGAGAATCGTAATCGTCGTGAAAGAAAGTATCTTCACGCCCTTATCCCCGAAGAGGTAGGCAGAGGCACAACCAAGGTACCCACGACCAGTCGAAGATACTAAGTCCCACAATGTGATAGGTGGCAAGCCTATCGCCAACCGGGCACATATCCTATCCCGAGCAACATTTTTTTTTTAGAAAATTGGAAAACCCCAATTTTCTTTTGTTGCCCGACCCGGGATTCGAACCCGGGACCTCATGCAGTCAAGTCCAACAACTGAACCGCTAGACCACAGAGGCGATCGTCGTAGGTCGTAGAGGCGTCGTGGAAGAAGACATGTGTTTCAATGAACTCACAATCAGAGATGCCGAGTCCGTGCATAAAACCAACTCCCTATTAAGCATCGTGCGATCGAAATGCGATTAATTGCTATGTGTCAAATAATGTAGATATAGATTTTGCTTATTATGTAATACGAATTAGCAGTTTCTTAACAAATATCCCACTTTAAATGCCATTACTCGTTGCAATTCATAATCCATCAGAATCCTGTGTTAAGGACTAGGATTACATGTCATGTTATGTTAAATGACAACTCAGTGGTGAAAGGAATTGTATTCAAAATACATTAGTTCATTAAAATGATTTCATGACACAAACAGACTTATAACACACCTCTTTTCTCGTCGAGGGCTGATAATTAATGTATGTGTGTAGGTAAGTAAATAATATTAATGCTCAATTGACAAAATTGACAAACATACAGACTGACAGACAGACATCTATGTTTCCCACGCATGTGTAAGTCGGGATTCAGAATCCAGCTTCGTCAATGATCGCTGTATGTCATATGCGCTACCGCCCCCACAAACAGAGCAAGCTCTAAATAAAACCTAAACGAAAGAAGTTATTAAAGACATAAAATATAGCAATAGCTCCAACACCCAAAAGCAGCCGGATTATAATATATGTTTAATACGTATATCCAATCAAAACTTGTTTATTTATCCACGTTAACTTGTTCCGTGTGTTGTTTCATACATAAAACTATTCGTTTTGTAAAATCGTTGAAATTATTTAATAATGAGTAACAGGTTTGTTCGGAAACTTTAAAAGATATGTTATTTGCACTTTGATAGTAACTTGAAAGTCAGATTGTTTTATATTTTGATAAGAACGATAGAAGAAGAAATGTATATCCGATCTTGAATTTGACTTCATGACGGCCCGCGTTTGATCCCGAATCGGGCAACAAAAACAAGTGTTTTTTCAATTTTCTTACAAAATTAAATTTGCTCGAGATTAGATATGTGTCTAGTGGGCTATAGGTTTGCAGGTGGCATTGTGAGACTTAGTTTGTTCGGCTAGTCGTTGCAGAGATACTTTTTTATAAATATATATAAAAAATATTTTTTATGACATTGGAAGGCAAACAAGCAGACAGATTTCCTGATAGTAAGAAATTCATGCCATCTAGAGACACCAAAGGTGATAATGGTGCGTTGCCGACCTGAATGAATGTAAGCTTTTTCATCATATTGATTAATAAGATACTACAGTAGGCACTAAAAAAGTTGAATACATTAATATCTGTTAATCTATGTAGTAGGTAGGTAGGTAGGTAGGTAGGTAGGTGGGACTTAGTGTCTTCGGCTAGTCGTGGGTGCCTTGGTTGTACCTCTGCCTACCTCTTCGGGGATATGGGCGTGAAGATACTTTTTTTTATGTAGTAGGTATACATACTGTATCTATCTGCCAGATTTTTTGAGATCAGAAGGAGTTTTGTTTGTTTATGTTCATTTTACTATTAGGAGATCATTTTCAATATTTTTTAAAACAGTTTTCACTACAGAACGAAGAAGAGGGAGTTTGCTATATACTTATATGTCCGGCTGAACTCGTTTATCCTTTTCCAAGATTTATTTATTTCCAAATTTAAAATTCATTAAAACCAGTAATATTTACACATTAAAACGGAACATACGTAATTACAAACATACTTCCGCATTTATAATAATAGCATGTACTCATACTCGTATATAGAGCAAACGCGTTTGTCCCGCAGCCAATGGCCTCACCGCTCTCTCCGACTATATAACGTCATTGTCAACTCTTGTTTTGATTAAGGAAGTAGGGTGGTCGGTAAAGTACCCTCATTGGTCCGGAACTAGAAGTCGCCGCGTCAGTCTCTACTATCTTACAAAAATATATACCTATTGCTTTTCTACCAAGTAGCTCAAAAAACGGTCGGTTTATTTAGTCGGTTTAAATTTATGGTCTAAAGAAGTATATAACATCAGGGAATCCCATTGCCCGTTGTCCTTTACTAAAAAAAACAATCTTTAAGTGATGAACTTAGTAAAAAAAAGTATCTTCACGCCCGTATCTCCGAAGAGGTAGGCAGAGGCACAACCAGGGCACTCACGACTAGCCAAAGACACTAAATCCCACAATGTGATAGGTTCAAGCCTATCGTCAACCGAGCACATATCCAATCCCGAACAAAAAATTTTTTATTATTAAAAAATTGGAAAACCCAAATTTTCTTTTTGTTGCTCGACCCGGGATTCGAACCCGGGACCTCATGAAGTCAAATCCAGCACCTTAACCGCTAGACCACAGAGGTGATAAAACTTAAACACGAACTTAGTTCTAAGCATAAAACAGACGGCAATCCATTTCGTCGCTATCTAGAACATAGTCATCAAGATATTCGAAATGAAGCTAATTTATTGTCCAAGGCCACGGCGACTCGTTTATCAAGTTTTAGTACCACTGTTATATCCTTTTTTGATAATTCCTGCCTGACTTATATCATTTGGCTTTATCTTAGGTAATTAACCGTATAACTACACATGCTACCGATTTCCAAAATGGTTTCGATTTCGACTGTACACTATTTGTACTAAATTGAGGTTAGCAATACACCATTACGTCTTTGGTATTTGGAAGAGTATACAACTCTTTATTTCACTATATTTCGTCAACCAAATCAATATAAGATCTAGAAAGAATCAGACCGAGATCGATATTATACGGTTCGATTCCCGGGTCGGGCAACAAAAAAATAGAAAATTTATGTTTTAATTTTTTTAATAAAAATAATGTTGCCCCGGGTTGGATATGTGCACGGTTGGCGATAGGATTGCCTCCTATCACATTGCGGGACTTAGTGTCTTCGGCTAATCGTGGGTTCTTATGCCTACCTCTTTGGGGACATGGGCGTGAAGATCGATATTACATAACAACTTTGTAACTTTTTAATCAAACTTATAGAAGAAAAGCAGCATCACATTTTAACTGTAAAAGTTGAATTACCGTTTAATTGTAAAACTTCATAAAGAATTGTCTTTACGATAAATAAGTATTTAACGACACCGTCCGGAAATAAGTTGGTTAATCAATCTAACCTACGTCATGCCTACGTGTTATAATATTAAATATTAAATAATAAAGTATACATTAAATTATTATGCATTAATTTTAATTATATTAATTAAGGCCATAAGTTGTGGGTGATGAATAAACTATGTGGGCACGTATAGGTAAGAAAAATACTACTTAACAAAAAACCCAACTTCATCAAACTGCGACAAATGCTAACATTTATAAATCCCAAAAAAATATTATAGAATCTTAATTTATTTAAAGTTTTGGCATTCGAGCTAAATAAATTTCATACGATTGCAAATTCAAGATCAGTAGCTATTCATAGATGTGCGAGTACACTAGAAATCCTCACAATTACGCCATATTTTAGCAAATAATTTGCGAAGTGGCGAAACTAATATGTTAAGTAAATAGTAGACGAGATAATGGTCGCAGCGGTGACCGTGGACGGCAATCATTAGCTGGTGTATAGTTCGGGCGGTAGTTCACCGCTACCACCGGACACCATCTCGCTAATTAACATAAAAACCCATCATTAGCACCTTGTACACAGTTTTTATAATCTAAACACCAATGTTTACTGTTTTTGCTATCAATTGATGTGTGCTCGCCATTATGGCACTTTTTTCCTTAGATCGAGAAATTTCACAGTATTTTTATTATTAAACTTGTTTAGTGGTTTCTACATGGTAATGTTATATAAAACTGCAGAATGTCAACAATTTGCGTTTTTGTTGCGTTGTTGTATAATGTGGCCGCAATTACACCGCAATGAGGGTTTATTTCTAAGGTTATGTAGACTTAAGCGGCGTATTTTTTGAAGAGTCTCACGTCGCAACCAGTAGCAATAAACCTTCAATCAACGACTTAACTTTCATCTTTGATTGATATACATATGTTTTTTCTGTAAATCGAGCTTGCTCGGTACTCGCTTCGCGCAATACGAGACATCGTAACATTCAAATTTTCTTGAGTTTTGTATGTCAATAAGTCTTCTGTACGAAGAAATATTATTTATTCTGTGGCACTACTTCCAATGCATTGGGATACATAACTCCAAACAGAGCGTCCTGTTTACACTGGACGACATACAGTAACGAAACGCCAACCACAGCACCCGCGCTTTCGAAGCTGAAAACTTTAAGATTGCTCTTACTCTCATAAATTAAAACAAAGTAAGGTTAAATTTTGTACACAATTCAAGCAGTACTTTTAAACCGTCAAGTCGTAAATATTTGTTTATATTTTCAGAAAAAGATGTACTAAGTAGAACGTGTATCTTTGTACGTATCTAAAATAATATACAGAGTTTGTAATGTAAAAAAAATGTAATTTATTATCCTTAAAACCCCTACACGTGTAACTGCAACGGATGAAGCACCAAAACGGGACACTACAAGTAGGCATACGACGTCCCAACTTGTGATTACTGTAGCGCTACATGACTACATGTAGTACGCCAAGCCATGGGGGCGGTTGGGTTCTACCTATCGTCCTAATTTAGGGTCCTAGTTCCTACAAGCATGTGTATCGTATACATCTAGTACTCTACATGAAGTAGTGTACTCAAAGTAGTGGGATGTAATTAATTACAATTTAATTTCAATGTCATATGATAAAATATAACTCACAAACCACTTGTGAAATCTGGATTAAAGTTAGATAAGAGATGTCAAATAAAAAATTTGATTCATGCAGTAAAAAGTTTTGAGATCATATACATAAAAAAACAAAGTTGTATCGTGGATATCCTCGTTTTTGAAAGTCATTCGACAATTCTATTAAGTTACGCATAGATTTAGGACCTAAATTTGTAGTTAAACGTAAATATGTATGTAACATAGCATGGCTCAAGAAAACAAACAAATTAGCACTTGTTTGCATTGCATTGGTTTACCTGTCAAATGAATCCACGATGTGGCAACAAATTTCACCTTTCTCTTACGTTTGATACAGAAAATGCTTAAAAGAGTACATGGTATTGTTCATTTCTTCATACTCTTGAAGTACTACTGATCTAATTGAATATATATATATATATATATATATTCAATTGATTATCTAAATGTGTCAAGCTATACAAGATTTATTTTTAATTTTATCAAACAGTCTTTATGAGACATTTTTTCAATTAGAAATGAGCTTATAGTCCAACTACGGAAGAAACGTTAATGTTAGCATGGTTCAAAAAGTAAGCAATGAAGCGAAAAGAAACCATTTATTTGCTGAGCATGTGTGTTAGAAAATTTAACAAAAATATTTAATTATACCACATTGTGATGTGCAAAGATTCTAAAACGTATACAAACAGAATAATTCGATCTTTTACACACGACTTAATATTTAAACAAATTAGTAATATACAGTTATAACATAATTCATCATTTATTTAAAACAATTCTTAAAATGTAATTAAGTTTAACCCTATCTACCATAAACTAGTTACTACCGTTTCCAAACCTAGCGCAGTCCGGAGAAGGATAATATGTTTTTTACTGTTTTTTACGTTACAATGAATTACGTGACTTTACGCCTTATTTATGATTATCGTAGGATTTCTTCCACAACGGGGGGACCGTCGGTACCAGCAAAATGGCTTTAACCAAAATTTTTTCCCTGATCCGAGAAAAGTAACCAACACACTCCAAGGGCTTTTTAATTTCCAAACCGAGAATTCTGAAAGATACGCGCCATTTGTAAACCCTTTTACCCAGAGACGTCCAATCATAAATCCAAATCAATATGAAAACTCAAATCAGTATGGGAACCCCAACAAATATGGAAACCCAAATCAAAATGGAAACCAGAACCAATATTCTGATTACCAAAATTCAAACAGCATACGCTTTCCTAATCAAAATGCACCGGAAGTTTATTACGTTTACGTAGAACAAGAAACTGAATCACCGCAAACCGAACAATTTAAACCTAATCCACAAGAAATACCGAAGATGAACGGTAACATAGATATCATATATAATACTGCACCTGACGCACCTAATTTTGTTGAGAATGTACCAAATGTAGTAACAGATGCACCACTACTAGCTACAACTACCAGCGCACCGTTTGTAGATTATGTACCGAATAACTCCAACCCACCATATAATGCACCGAAACCTATCGATATCGAAACAAACCAAGATTCAGCACCTTATAATACTCCAGAATCTGTAGAAACTACGACTCACAAAGAACAAGGTTTAATGAGTGGCACTCTTGAAAAAGGAACGAGTTACTTCCCGTCGTTTGAAGACAGGAATAATTTCCCAAACGAACCTCCTCCATCTGATTCAACGAGACTTCCTCCACTGACTCCTGTGACGTCTGCCTCAAGATCTGGGCTCCCTGAAGCTGTTTTCCGTAAATATACATTTTCCCTAAACTAAGACTTTAACACGCCTCCTTAAATTAACAATATTAAAATTAAATGTGAATAAAATGTAATGGAATAAGGTCATGTAAATGTTTACAACTTAACCTGGTATTTGGGAAATAATAAAAATAAGACAACACTAATCTTAATTCTAACTAATTAACATTTTATAGGTATGTTTATTTTAATGAAGCAATAGCTTAATCAAATCAAACCGTGTTAATTTGAATTACAGTATTGTTTATGTATAAATGTAGATTATGTACGGTTATTACATAATTAGCGTAACAGAACATTTTTTATTATTTCTAATTCATTCAAAAAAGATCGAAGATAAAAGATTTTTTCTCTGAGAATTTTCTTCTTTTCCTTTTTACCTCCGCAGTTTACCTCCGTCCGGAACAAGATTTTAATCAAATGATAAAGCTACTATAGAGTTCATAAGATAGATTTCCAATAAACATAGATGGAACTGCTGCCAACTGCTAGTTTATAATAAAATAAAAACCAGCCAAATTTGAAGTCGGACTTTCGCACCAAGGGTTTCATAGGTACACCATAGGTACCTTAGGTTTGTAAGTAAAATTTCATCCATCATGACAATTGCTAAAAATTACGGTTTGCGCAATTTTTTCTTTATCTGTGCTATAAGACATTACTTTGTAACCAATTTAAGGTTCTGAGTTCACGGAAGTATCCAATAAATTCTGTTTCCTTTGTATGTGGCTAGATAAACAGCTGTATCTTTTGATTGCGTTGGATTAGAAATTTAATTTTTCACAGCTCCAAGGGACAGCATGACTGTGTATTTAATATGTAATTCAGCTTGATACCGGCACGCGTTTCTTAAATAAAGTGCCGGACGGCCGGACAACAAAGTCATTCTTTATGGGTTTCGATTTTTGCATTCCAGATACAAAACTCTAAAAAGCAATAGTTATTAAGTTCTCAAAAAAAAAAAAAACTGTTACTTAATCATGACACACACGTACCATAAATGTGATTGAGTTTTTCAAATTGTTAAACTGAGACATATCTAAATATGAGATTATTAGAGAGTATTATTTAGAGAATTTCTAAATGTCAGATAGTAATTAATTATGTCAGTTCTATAGGCTATAAGCGATAGTATGAAAAGCAATTATTCATGTTGGCTGAATAGCAGATTTTTTTGCATAGATTACCAACAAACCGTTATGTATTTACTTCTTACAATGACAGTAGTATTTTTGGCACTGACTCATTGCGATTTCCCGCGATATAACCTCTAATATACATTTAGTGAAGTTTCTGGTGAATTGCTTAATCGGGAAGTCTCGAGTATTGCAATGATTACTCAACATCATCGCTTAGTTAAATAAATTCATTTTTTAATTTATTCTGACTTTTACAATTAAAAACTTTTTCGTAGTGTCTTTGGCTACTTTACAATTTAATAAAAATCAACAAGCATTTTCATTTGTTGGTTTTATTTTTGATAAACTTTGTGATTTATATAGCAATGATTGGGGTTGTGTGTCTTAAATCTGATTTCATATTATAAAGTAGTCAAGTGCGAGTCGGATTTGCCTACAAAGGGTGCTGTAGTATCGAACACAAATTATGGATATATATTGAGAAAAGCTAGTAATATTAGATTAAATGTCATAAAATATTGCGGTACTTTTTCACCTGTAAAATATAGCTTTGTTTTTTTTAGTATCAGTATTAATGACAAAGTTAAAACTTGCGATTTTTGTAAACGTCCTACATCTTCAAAAATGCGATCTACATCTCGTTTTAATCAATTTTCGTTGTCAATTTTCCTTGAGATCTACAACATATATTTTGTCAGATTTTTGACCTTTCTATTTAAGAAGTTGGGTAAGAATATTTTTGCAGTATATGACCTCAGTGTCATTTCAAAAACCTATCTATCGATACTCTGCAGTTATTTATAGGGAGCGAATTCATTTTTATTTTTTTATGTATTGTTTTTGTAACAAAATCGTAAAATAATTTGCAAAGTACATCTAGGTAGGTACCTACTAAGTTTCAACTGTGTAGTCCTAATAGTTTGCAAAAATAGTAGCTGAGTCATACAGACGGACAAAGAGACGGAAATATCGAATCTAACAGGATTGTGTTTTTGAAATTCGGTTACTTGCTTTGTTTGTTTGCTGCTCCATCCGCGTGTTTGTTTTCAGGAGGGTGGTCATTTGGAAAAAAACAATATTCATAATTAGGACAGGTCAGTATATCGACTCAGCTAGTCTTATATGAAATTTAATTAATATTTTTAATAAAATAAGTTCCTTCACGCCCATATCCTCGAGGCAGAGTATAGGTGGGCAGAGTACACCGACGAAAATTATTTATTTATTATTAAATTGATTTTTAAAACTAGTTATTTATTTGACATTAGAAGGCAAATAAACGGATTCCGTTATGTTGAGAAACACCTAAATTGTGTTGTCTACTTAAGATTGGAATGTTAAACTAATATTTGGCGTGTGTAAGTTTACTAGCTACCTCCTCTCTACCTCTATTCCATAGCATGATAGTAGGGACTCCCTACTATCATGCTATGGAATAGAGGCCAGTGTATCTAGTAAACTAGGGAGAACTGATTTTACAGCGGAATAAAAGAAAAAGCGTTGGTACCAACCCGAACGAAAAATAACAGCCAGTTTTAGCTTAAGACGCCCTGTAACGCAGTAGTTGTGTCTAGAAATAAAATTTAAAGTTTTCCTCGTAGGCCACAGGTTATGTATAATGTGAAGAAGACCCACCGCAAGGTCAGCCGGTCACTCGTCACACCGACCGGGCGACACTTCAATAAGACGTAAAGTCAATAAGGCCGCTACTTACACTGTCCAGTAACATTTGTAAAAAAGGAACGGTTGTTATATTAACTTAACTATTTTGTTTTTTTTTTATTCATTGTATTTTCCGCTCGTTCTGAATTCATTTTTACCTTTTTAAAACTGTTTTATAAGGAACTACCTATGTAAATTAAGTAGAGACACCTATTGTCCAAAGTTTGATTCTAGTGAAATGTCGATAGCCAACCAAGAGGCACTGACGTATTAGTTTTATTTATCTTGAATGGCAAATCCAACCTTAGTAGTTTTTAAGTTGCTAAAGGTTAAATTTCACGTCCTCGTTGGAGCGGAAGATATATTTAATTAAATTGTTCTGTTTGTAATACATATGTTTAACTTTTATTTCACAAGGCTTTTGGTATTCCCTACAATAAGTAGTTAGTATAAAGTATGCGAACGCAGTAACAAAGCATTATGCGAGTTCCGGTATGATAGACGGCCAATTTTAAGTTATATCTGTAGTTACAGTTTCATTGAAATATTTTATGACTTTTTATGATTTCACACATGGATGAGTGATAGTTAAAGTCCGATAACGTTAGAGCCGGACTCGAAGGGTCTGATGATGAAATACGAATACAGTTGTGATGGTGCCCTGGTTTCACTTGCTTACCTTCGAGCCCTACGAGGTCATGCAGTATTACTCACACGTGTATTTGCTAATAACTAGATATAAAATTACATTGATATAATTTTAGTTATCTAGTCACTTTTATCACAAAGTGTAAGAGATGTAAAAATTACTAGATATTGCAATTGTATTACTGTGTCATAGTGCCACAAGCTTATCCGTTCAGTATTCAAAATTGGAACTAAAAGGCTATTTCGAGAAACATTCCTCTGTTAGTTTTTGAAGTATGAGAAGAAAATATGAAATTTTCAATTAAAAATACCTCGTCACACTATCGACTATATATACTAAAGACAAGCTGGAGGCTCTCTACAAAAGAAAGACAATAGTCAAACAAGTCTGTGCTATAGTTTTCAATATCGACTTGATGAAATTCCATAAATATTGTTATCAAAAGTTACCTGTACTTGAACACTTTCACATAAGATACACAGCTTCCGGAACCGTTTCTTCTACGTTCTCGTATGTACTTTCCTGCCTTCCTACTATTGCTTAAGTTTCTGACATACGTACTTACATCGTACGTACTTACATTTTTGCGGTCTGGAGTATATAGCTCTGAAGTTATAACGAATAGCGTAGGTTGGAAATAATGTAGTAAAAGTGACTTCTTAGGCCTTAAAAATCTTTTAAGCATTGTACTCGTACCTCCTATTGGTAAAAACATATTTTTTAAATATACCTAATAATCTCTATTGTTTTTTAATCTGTTCAAAACTCTTTCTACTAGACCAGTACCATGAAGCTATATTACTACTGAATGTTACACTCCTTACAAAGACCTAATGTAATTTCCAAATATTGCTGTCTCTCTCTAATGTACCGGCCTCTTTCATTTTGATTGTTAACTTGACTTAACAAGTCTTTGAAAGAGAAGCCGGTACATTAGAGAGAGACAGCAATATTTTAAAATTACTTATGGTCTTTGTTATGAGTGTGACCTCTAGCAGTAATACAGCTCCATAAACAGTACTTTCCGTTTATTGAAGAAGTTTCTATTATTGGTGGCAGGAGACAAAAATGGTAGGAATGGGTTGGTATAATTATGGTTTTGGTAACAAAGGGTAAATGAGGTATTTTGGTTATGGTTGTATCGTGGTGGTTGGTAGTAGTAATGGTCGTAATAGTAACTATAGTAGTAGTTGTAGTAGTAGTAATTGCACGTACTTATTGAAATTGTCACGAGTATCGGTGAAAGTGGTAATATCTGTGGATATGTAATATGTTTTTCCCTTAACGATTCCTTTTAACAATTTATAGATAGCAGCTGTACCACGGTAGATGGGACTGAAGGCAGCTGTTTGTCGGTCGTCAACTGCGAGCCGTACGTGAAGCTTCTGCAGCAGGCCAAAACTAACCCTACTGCCGTCAGCACTTTGAGGAAAGCGCACTGCGGCTTTGAAGGAAATAATCCCATGGTAACCCCATTACCGCACATTATGTACCATTTGCAGTAATAGTAACAAGTAGTTGACCGCAGTCGTGAGATGAAAGTGGCTCAGTCATGTGTAAATATTGGCAGATGAGAGATGGACAAAGCAGATATACAATGCGAACGTGGATGGATGTAGATAGGATGTAAGGATTGTGAGATATTTAGTATTCGATACTCTCCTTCTACCCGTAATGCCCTTGGCGTGTAGATATTACATAGTCCGGTATAGGACTTGACTCCATAAGATCCCGGGTTCGAAACCCAGGTAGAACAACACAAAAACACACACACACACACACACACAAACACACACACACACACACACACACACACACACACACACACACACACACACACACACACACACACACACACATACACATACACACACACACGTTCGCGTTCGAATACACACAGCAACTCTTAATGTTACACACAATTAATTCTGAATGCTCTTGTGTACCTAATATTATTTTTTGTTTTTGTTTATTTCATTTAATCGGTTTTTAGTATTTTCCTCTAAGTTTTGTTTTAGTAATACTTCATTAATATTTTTAGGTTACTTAAAATTGTAAATTAAAAAATAAAACTATTTTTCGCTGAACAGTCTCAATAAAAATGGCAGTGTTCCACGATCTACTACATGGAAAGCGAGGAAGGACTCAAAGGTAGAAGTATATTTATTATATTAGGTGGTTTCTATTTATACTTCATGTTGAAATCCAGGAGACTCCTCACAAAGCTCTACTATCTTGTCGCAGTGATAGAGATAGAAAAATATATGCTCGGAAGCTTGCTTAAGTAGTTGCTTAATTCTTCAAACTCGGAAGCTCGGAATTAATACTTGAAAACTGTACGAAGAAATAAGGAATAGCTTGGTTCCGCCAGGTATGCTGTCCTCGACTGGAAATCCCTGACGTGCCCCCGCCTGAACTACCTGTCACAGAACGATCGACCACGGAGCGGCAAGTTCCAGTGGTGAAGACTTCGGAGCCCGGAGACTTCCTTACCGCTTTCCCAGAACCACCCGAGTGCGGCGTCAGTAATGCTACCTTCAGCAAAGTCGTTGGTGGTATTGATGCCAAATTAGGTAATATGATTTTCAAACTTTCACGTTTAAGTTGTTTTTATCTTGAAATTGATTTGAACCAGCATCGTCCGATGAGCAACCGTCTATTGAATAATATGGCACCTCAGCTTTAGACTGATCGGCGATTGAGCAAAACCAGTTATCTTTCTTATATGTTAGAGGTCAGTGAACAAACACACGGTTCTCCTGATAGTAAGTGTGTGGCCTACAGATGTTACAAGTGCGTCTCTGTCTTGAGGCCAGAATGAAAACCCTTTTTTTAATATGTTATCGGAAGGCAAACAAGCAGACGGATTTTCTGATGAGAGGAATTCACGCCGCCTAGAGACACCAAAGGTGGTAATGGTGTGTGCTAACCTGAAGCCGGGATGATAGGCCTCGAGCAAAAGTAAGTTTACCGGTAGTTTATCCTCCGAATCGGAACACGTCCGTTGACGCTCGCTCATCGTTGCCGTTGCAGGCGCTGACATTATGGCGGCAGGAATAGGTAGGGCGTTGGTACCAATCCGGGCGAGTCGCTGCGAGACTCCACCATCTAGTCAGATGTCACGGTGTTAGTGACGGTAAGCCTATGCTCGCATTTTACGAGCTGCCTGGCAGAAAGGCAGATGGTCTATTCTGCAAAGGAGCCCGAACCAACACGAGGAAAATTATCCGGCCCCATTGTGAAAGTCTACCCGTAGTCCTACCATCCAGACCGGAACATGAAAGAGTTATTATGACAGCAGGAATAGGTAAGGCGGTAAATACTACATTAATTTAACCTGTGCTCGCCTCTTACGAGCTGATTGATGAGGTCGTCTTAAGCAGAAGGTTGCACGAAGGTTGGAAGTCAAACACCCTGTTTAACATAAAAAAGAAGTTTTGTTGATTTGACAGTAAGTTGAAATATAATTAATCATTACAGCCATCTCGCGTCTACTGTAGAAACTGCTGGAGCAGGCATTCCTCAATTTTCATATGCTTGTACCGTTCATTGCTAAAAATATTATGGACTGAATACCAGGTGACTTCCCATGGATGGCCCTGCTGGGGTACAAGGGCACGCGAGGACAGCCCACGCGGTTCCTGTGTGGCGGCTCCCTCATCACCTCGCGCCACGTGCTCACCGCTGCCCATTGCGTCCACAACCGAGAGAACGACTTGTAAGTGTAAACTTACTGTAACTACAGCATAGGCCTAAGCCCGGTTTAGGCTGCAGATGTCCTTAGATACCCTTAATACCATCATAATAAAGATACCCATTACTTTTAAAATTTTAAAAATTTAAAGAGTAAAATTCGTAGTTAAAACTTTGTATAACGCTAAAGAAGAATAAAACTGTTACAACGCCCGCCTTTATGGGCATTTAAAATGACCCCTCGTTTTATCTATATCATAGAAAGCCCACGTGCCGAATTTTGATTTTTTTATTGGTTACTTATTATAAAAACATTATATTACGTTTAAACTAACACGCTGCAATACTGTTATTTGTGTAACATTTGTCTAAACGTTATAAAACCAATTGATGACATTAAAATACTGAAAAAATGACTGAGAGCAACTGGGGTTAGCGATAGTTTTCATGGTGATGATAAAACTACTAAAACTGCGAACCAAAACGGCGCGACGCGACGTTAACATGAGGATTGCAGTTCGCAGTGTATGCTTATCGATCTACCTCTACTACAGAAAATTCCAAAATCTTGATCGAGATATTATAATCTTTGATTAGTTCTAAAAGATAATCCGGCTCAAATACAAAATGTCGGTATGGAATGAATCTTTACTGGAATATTTCTTATAACAATAAAGATTTTCCAACAAATGACGAATAATAGAACTTTAAAAATTGGGATTTCCATAATTAAAGTTTTAATGAATTCAAATGAATGATAAGTATTCGGTATTCAATTGTAATCTGACCAAGAGATAAGTCCAATGACGACGATATGTGTGCCGGATGACCTTACTTTACGTGAGGTGCATGATATGCGTAAGCACCTGGTGCTTGATACTATGTATATACTTTTCATATTTGTTTCGTTTCATTCTTGGCTTAAAAATTTGACCATATTTCTAGTTATCGGGCTAAGCTTGGCTTCCACTTGCACAACGTAGACTATTTCACATTCTTTGTTTGATTTTCAATTATTTTTAACCAGTTTTCTCCTAATTATCTTCGTAATGCATTTAATTTCTTACATTCTCCTGATTCAAATGTCTGCACTATGCTGCGATATCCGTCAAGTCAGTATGTTGCATATTCTAACTCATTCACAGTTCATGTTGTAAGGTTGTGGAAGACTCTACCTTGTAAAATTCGTTGCTACGAAACTCTTGATTCTTTTAAGAGACAGCTAAAAGAGCATTTCTTTGAAATAGTTTAGACTGTAGTTAGTTCATGCGTAAATATTTTTATGTTATGCTAAGTTTATTAAATAGTGTACAAAATAATATGAAATTAGTTTATTGATCTGTAAAATTGTACTTCTTTCTTTTATTTTTTTCCTTTACGGGTTGGCTTGAAAAAAAATATATTATTAGTAAAGATAAACTTCCCTTTTTTACCTTGTTTTATTTAATCTTAGGTATATTTTGTAATATCTGTTGAGTGTTGTGTACAATAATAAGTTAACAATAATAATCTAAATATTAATACGTGAAGCAAAAACTTTGGACCCCTTTTTACGAAAATTGCGCTGACGGAGAAGTATATAATTAGGCACACTTATAGTTTATGTGTAGGAGAAGTGCAGAACGCACTTCTCCTAATATTTTTGATGATAATATTTGTAAAGTGCATTAATTCAAAAAATAAAACAAGACACGTACTACCAAGCATTTGACACACACAAACAAATATATTGATAATAACGATAAAAGATCAAAGATGGCGCACTAACTATTCAAAAAACAAAGTAGTTGGGCTTGAGAAATGAAGATGGCGTTCTTATCAACAAGATATTAAAATTTATTTTAATCGAATTTCGACCAATGGGCGACCACTAGTAATAATTAAATACATCTCGTCTACAACATTTCATGTCTAATTTTTAAGAAGGAATAATTTCAACAGGTTTAGACTTAAGTAGTACGGGAATACTTATAAAAATTCTGTTTACTGGATCGATTATTTATGATTCTTTAACGCCTTATTCCATTTTTAAGATTTTATTATGAATACTTAAATTTCTAAAATTACTACTAGAAAAATTATTGTTAAGAGTTTTAGAAACTAATGAGATTAGTTACTACGAGTATAACATTGATAACTACACTTATAGCTATTATTAGAGGAAACTTCTAATAGTAAGTACCTATTCCCTATAAACAATCTTCAAACTTATAATTGTTAACATTTTTTTGCGTTGTGTACAGATACGTAGTCCGTCTGGGCGAGCTGGACTTGGCGAGAGAAGATGACGGCGCGACGCCAGTGGACGTTCTCATCAAGACCAAGTTGAAGCATGAGAATTACAACGCCAAGTCTTTCGCGAACGACATCGCTGTGCTCTTACTCGAGAGGGACGTCGACTTTACTGGTAATGTTAGACAATGCCACCATTTGAAGAGTAGTTAAAATATGTACCAGAACGAGTTAAAGGTTTGGCCCTAGCGTCCTACACGCTGAGTGACAAGAGTTTTACAAAGATTTGACCCGATTTCTTACTTTTTAACGTGAATGTTGTTTGTGTTTTGATTTTAACGGTAAGGTAAACAGATGCTCTTTTTTCTTTGCCTTTTTGAAAATTACAATACTCTTTGAAGATTGATATTTCCTCCATTTTTAAATAGCAGTCTTACTTCTGTACGTGAATCGATCGGCATTTCAATGTACTATTTGCATGCCTAAATCTTTACATTATTATTTTCTTCATCAGTCCTTCTTTTCGTCTCGAAATTCATTCATTCATTCATTTCCATATTGATATAAAGGCTAAATTGTTAAAAAATATTTCAATTGCAGCGATTATGTCTTACTCAAGTCTTAGCAAATGTCTTACCTCTTAATGTCTGCAACCTGTAGGTTTTAATAAGATGTTGATCTCTTGTACATAAATTGTTTTTGTCCACCCTATTAATATTTTCCATTCAGCTTTAATCTGAAATGGTTACAATTCCTCGTGTAGCTTTTATTTATCGAATACATTTTGCATGTGAACCAGTTGACCAAAAGTTGATCATGATGAGAAATAAAAATAAATAAATGATTACGTTTTCAGACCTCATCAGGCCGATTTGCATCCCTCAGGACAGCGAACTTCGTGGCCGAGACTTCGTGGATTACACACCTTTTATCGCTGGTTGGGGAGATACTGAGTTCCGTGAGTATTGTTGTATAAAATTATAGAAATCAAACCACGCCTTGGTGTGTACATTAGTACTTTTACAAAAGCCTTCACCAGACCTTATACTGTAGCAAAATAAATAACCTAGATCCAAAAAGGTGGCCTGTGACTGTACTGGCGAAGCGATTCTGATGTTCATTGAAGCTTTGTTTTCCTATTCAGGATTTAGAAGAATTCAAATACCAAATGTCTTTAAAATGGGTCTAACATTTCTCGACATATAATGCCGTCACAAACCCGGCTATGTTGAATACTTTTTGAAGTAATTTTAATACAAAATATAAAAATGTATCTCATTTCCGTTGTTCACCGCTTCACGCATGAACATGTTTTGGTTTTTATGAATTGTAGGAAGATTCTCACAAAATAAAGAGCATAGTTAGTAAAATAGTATATACAAAAAATAAGGATTTGAAGATTGATTTAATATTCATCTATTTACTTTTTATTACTAACTAGTAAAATTCCTAACTAACTAGTAATGTTAATAATATTCGCTAGCAATCTTAATATTACTAACTATTAATATAAATATTCATCATATTTACCCACTTCCAAATAAAACTTACGCACCCGTTGATCCGATGTGTAATTTTACCTTTGCTAACAAAAAATGAAGTTACACACCAGATCAACGGGCGCGTAAGTTTTATTAGTAAAGGGCGTAATATACAAAATATAAATAAAAGTTAATCTACGTAACGCAGGTTCGCATAACTTTACAGTCTTCACAATGATTAAACAAAGTTGGATGTATTTTTTATATTCGATACTGCAAGAAATTTGAAAAGAAAATTTACAAAATAATCTAAAGAGTACATCTAAAACAAGCTCATGTCTTATTGTGGCATCGACCGACTTTGAAAAAGGAAGAGGATGTTTGACTTCTAAATTTTTTTAGTGCCTCTTTGCAATAGAGTTCAAATCGCAGAACTTACAGAGCTTTTTTTTCATAAGGTATTTCTGTCTCATAATTTTTGGCACGAGTTTTTTTCTGCTCTCTCTAATTAGTAGTGATTCCAATTAACGAAATACTGTTTAATTTACTAAAACTTTTCTACTGTTTTGTAAAATTTATGATTTTTTTCAGTTTTTAAAGTTGGTACAAAGTTTGTTTAATTTCTGTTATTCTGTTTCAGGTGGCCCATCTGCCAATCACCTGCAAGTGTTGCAGCTGCCAGTTGTCTCGAATGAGGCCTGCTCACAGGCGTATTTGCCATATCAGAAGCAGATCAAGATAGATGAGCGCGTGCTCTGCGCCGGGTTCAAGAAGGGAGGCAAAGATGCATGCCAGGGAGACAGCGGCGGACCGCTCATGCAACCTATTGTAAGTTTCCTAAATGTATAGCTGATAGTTTAATATGTACTTAATGCAATTAACCCTAACATAATCAACAGAAAGTGAGAGTCGAATATGGAAGTGTATATTATATTATTATGGTTCCTATATGGTGTTGTACATATGTATGTATAACTAGCCGAACCGGGGAACTTCGTAGATATCGCTTGACATTGATTGATTGAGGTCCTGACAGTTTGTAAAGAAAAAAATAAAGTATTGTTGTTACTGTGTTCCCTGTAATTGTCCTAGTCATTTTCTTCATAAAAACCTTCTTCTGAATATAACTAACATAATTGATCGCGTTGTAAGCTTCCATCTAGAAATGATTTCATGCTGCTTCTTGTCCTTCCAATACAATCTAAATGTCAAATATTGTTTTAGTGGAACCCTCAAACATACAAGACGTACTTCTACCAGATAGGCGTGGTATCTTTCGGCAAAAAGTGCGCGGAACCCGGCTTCCCAGGAGTGTACACCCGGGTCACACAGTTCGTGCCCTGGCTGCAGAAGACGGTATTGGGAGCTTGATGTATGACTAATGTGATATTTAATAATGACATTTATAGCTACATATTGAATTGTGGTTGTGCGACTCGAAGAATTTCCACATAGCTTTTAAATTATTTTAATTATAAATGACAATTATGTTTTAAACGTAATAACAAAATAATTTGATAAAGCTGTTTCAGTCTTTGGAATGTTAATTAAGTACATATATTTCCTCACCTATTCGATTTTCCGAACCTGGGTTTTGTGTTTAATTTGTTCAATAAAATTGTGAGTTATATTAATCATAAATAAACACATTGATCATTCTAGATCTTAACAACCGATTATAATTGGCAGGTCAATGGCTTTTCCAATCAAAATAAAAGTCTCCAAAAATGTTTTCAAAATCCAAGTAACTCACCTCAACTTCAATTTTGTTGTATATAAGAAAACAATCACTTTATTCATTATTTTAAAAGAGCCCGTATAAAAAAGGTCTATTGTTTCTTTTGCAAATCACAAAAATACAACACTGTTAACTTAATATTTGTAAGCAAAATACTAGCAAGAAATAAAATTATTTTACCTCCCAATTATGCAATTACCTTTCGTAAAGCGTGTACATTATCTGCGAATTACTTTCAAACATTAATGTAGAATATGATTTGCCCACTCACCTCTCCAAAAGGGCTTGGCACCCCACGGCTACCATTGTACACGAATTTACTTAACTACATATAGCAATATGCATCTCTTTTATAATAATGGCATAAAATGACTTTATAAGCATATTAAGCGTTATGTTTATTAATTTAAAATAATAAATATAAGCGTTGATACTATTTTGCGTGGTTATTATGGGGTACCTATTATAATATATTTCATTTACTATATAAATAAATAAAAAATTGTATTATATTGTTAAAAAGCAATTAATTGTAATTTAACTTCATAAAATTAAAACGTTGTTTGTAAGCAAGTAGAAGATAGTAAAGTTTTGTTTATTTTTATAATTTTGGTAACCATACACGGTCTTTTTAAATCATTTTACATTATGATGTTCAAATATTTAAATAAAATAAGATACCTAAATTATTTTTATTTATAGATTATATTTAATACTAAATATACATTTAATAGAAAGTAAAATAACAATGTATAAAAAATATCTTCAGACTAACTATACATTTATTAAGCAATAAACAATCAAACCAGTCCCGAAATACCCAGTTACAACTTTTACATTTTTTTCTTTTCCTGCAGGTTTTCAAAACCTATCAGCCTAGCAATTGATGTAATAATACACTTGTACAATAATGTAAATTGTACAATACCTCGAGTCCAGATCTATATGCAGTGTTAGCTCTTAAAGCGCTAATTTAGAACTGGACTAATAAAAGTAGCAAGGCTAAATAACATTTACGGAAATGTTACTTGATCTGTGAGTGCTTAATCTATATTTAATTAAAGTATTTTATTGCCTATTATTCGATTTTAAATATTTAAAATGAGTGTGGTATATATTTTTTTATGCTAAATAATACGATTTTTGACAAAGTTTGTGTTTCATTGTCGTCTGTTCTATATATTTGTGTTAAATATATTTATGCTGGATTTTATAAATAAATTATAATTATATGCAACTATACAGAACAACAACAAAAACAGAAGGTACTCTTGATGGTAAGCGAAATTCGCCGCCTATAGACGTCATTAAGAATAATGATGTCGATGATGCGTTGCTGTCCTTGAGTATTACCTTATAATAACCACCTTGAGCTTAGCCGTAAGGTAGGGTAGCCGATAGACTTCCACAATAGGCCTAACATCCGGCCACAGGACAGCGACGCACCTGTAACATCTATGATGTCTTAGGCCACGGTTAACTCTTACTATCAGGATACCCGTGGGCTTGTTCGCTGACCTTTAAAATAAAAAGGTAGGTATCATCTTGATGGTAAACGAAATCCGCTGCCTATACACGGTATCAACAATAAAGTATGATGTATCGCTGATGCGTAGCTGTCCTTGAGTAACCTCTTTTAATAAGCCTCGACTGCAAGTCAT
This sequence comes from Calephelis virginiensis, assembly GCA_002245475.1. NCBI lineage: Eukaryota > Metazoa > Arthropoda > Insecta > Lepidoptera > Riodinidae > Calephelis > Calephelis virginiensis. The sequence goes on along the minus strand of NJDC01000906.1, from coordinate 403,285 downwards.
CCGGTTACCTAATTCACACTGATAGAGGATGATACTTGTACCTACATTATACATGAAAATATAACCTCAACTGTTATTTCATAATAATCAATAACAATATAAGCTACTTAATATTATGGGCATCAACATCTATTTGCTTTATTTCCGATATTATTAAGTATCTTTATGACGTTATGGCGGCAGGAATAGATAAGGAAATGGTATTCTCCAACCGGACAAGTCCACAGGACTCGGCCACTACTTAAGTATTTTTGTAACCCATTTAAAATCTTTTCCGTTCAATAAAAAAAACTCTTAGATTGCTACGTCATAAGGAGGAGGATAATAAAAACAAACATCACCGATGGTACACAACTTCAATTTATTTACACAAAAGGCGCATCGTGACCTATCTACAGACGAACTTATATTTACAAATATATATTTATAACAAGTATACTCTATTATAATTTACAACATTCTGGCTGATATCAAACAGAAAAAATAAGCTTAAAATTTACAATTGGGTATGTTTAAAACAATGGGGTAATACAATTGGGGGGTAAATGTTATTTGCGACAGAATTTCCAACCACGATGCTTTACAATTGGTTGCTTTAAAAAATGCGCATTTGTTTCTATTACAAAATTAAAAAAAATGTACTTACTATTGAATGGAAATATGTATACAATGACACCATGGTAGTAAAAATGGGGGTTAAAGAAAGACAAATATTTTTGATCAGTGCCATATTTGAATATAATGACAATAAATATTGTTATTATAGTTGATTACAACAAATGAATACGATAGGGACAAATGTAACTTTAACAAAGGTTTTTGTTTCCGCTAACATACATAAATATGTTTTAGCCTTATCCTAGTAACGACATTTTGTTTTAAGAGACCCACCAGATGGGTTTCTCGAAGGTAAGAAATACTCATCGCCCACATACATCCAACCAAATAAATTAAACTCGGAGTCCGTTTATTGTTTGTTTGTCGTACAAAAGCGTAGAAAGGACACATCGCAACACAGACAAAAAAGACGGAGCCCATACAAATAACAAAACTCTGTGTATCCTCGTGTCTATTCTGTGTGGCCTGAATCTATCATACGCTTAAAAGAACTGAAATTACATTTACCATTCTAATAAATATTATACTAGAGCACCCAGACCTTCAAATATCACACTAATAATATCTAATCAACTCTGCTCATAAGGAAAGTAGCCATCTCTTTTTGTACAAATATGCCGAAACAAGAAACCCTGATAATTACCACTAGGTTACCTGCACAAGACTGACAAAATTTGAACGCACGTGGAATTTTTCGTTGCAACTTTTTACATAGGTTTTGCTGATTTTTTTAGGATACGTGCGTTTCAGACTGTAATTTCGAATGTTGCATATTTGTTGAGAATTGTCTGTCTTGTGCGGGGACCCTAATGCAGTTGAACGTAATGTAGTAGCAGGCGGTAGTATGTAGGTATAATTGGAGGCCGATAACCTAAACTTATGTATATGACTAAAAGGCATATATGGCTCCTCTTATAAATATACATCTATATGTACACGTGTAATTATATATTTGGTGGAATGCCTTTACCGTAAAAACAGTTTCAATTAATAAACCTTAAACTGCATATCTTATTATATACAATTATTTTCTTTAACAAAGTTTGTTAAAAAAGACATAAAATTATTACATTAATAAAAAACAAAAAGGAATGGACAAAATAAATTACTGGACTCTCCCTCTCCATACGGCGTTTACAAAAAATTTAAAAGAAATTTTCTTAAGCACTTAGTTCTAGTAAACAGCTGTATGTAACTATTTCTTTTTAATAAGATATGTTTGGCCACATATCTTACAAAAATGAGATAGTTCATTAAAATCCTGCGTGACAGAAAAGGAACACCTACCTCATTGTCTGTTTCACAATTAGTAGGTAGCCGGTAGTATTTTGTGCCGTAACTATTGCATGACGTCATAATGACGGCCGCCAAACCAAACACAATCACAAGTATTTTCAGGAAGTAAGTTTTCTCGTAAACTTTTCTAAACTGTAATTGGGCTTATGGTGCCGTTTTATGTTTTGTAAAGTACACGGGGGCTAATAAATTTCGTTTTTTATTGCTTCGTGGAAGTGCTCTTACACACGAGCGGCATGTCACCAACGACATAGGTAACTGCAGTAGAGATGGGTAATAAATAACTTCACAGTTAATAAGTAAGTCACTGTGATCTGCTGATTAACGTGACCGCTGCGATCTGTCAACAAGGAACTACGTTCCAAAGTACGTAGGTATGACGTTCCAAAACGTTCCACGTTCCGTGTCAGTCATATGTCAACTAGAGCCCGCGCAGATCACAATAATGGCGTCACGTTGCGATCTCTCTTGTATAGTTGAAAAATCAAATCAAAAGAATTGAGAAAATGAGAACCTCCTCCTTTATTAAAATTAGTAAAAAATACGGCTAAATGGCATTTCGTAACTTGGAAGACGAGTGTGACTCCTGAATCGTGTGCCTATTTGTGATCGGAGTGACAACTGCTACTACCTACTGACCCACCTATCTACCCACATGAAAGGAATTTATAACCTAGGTAACATGTAATGTGATGAGAGTGATCGACGTGACAAAGTCACTATTATTTTCTTGTCACTGGAACGACAGTCACGGCGATTGAAAAGTAACGGTTTTGCACATGTCTGCCGCCGACACGTCGACGACTGCAGTTATTGGTGCTGTTGGTGACATGCCGTTCGTGTGTAAGAGCTTTAGACAACTCCACTTAGCTATGACAAAAAATATTTTGCGCTTGCCCACTACGCTACCTGTGTAAGGTTCAAATTCTGTGGACTTTGGCCTGTCTAGTAATTTATGAGATCGAAGAATAAATAAATAAAACATCTGCAATAAAATACAGACAAATACACATTGATTTTTTTACGAAATGGAAAATGAACTCAATCAACATCACGTCTTCTGCAGGGTATTTAATCCATAATTATTATATTTTGCTTTATAACACTCTCGCTGTTCGATACTCTCTGCCTATCCCTATGATACTTGGCGTGAAGATATGTTTGTGTGTGTGTGTGTGTGTGTGTGTGTGTGTAATATAGATTTTATTAATCTAATTAAATCATTGTCGTCATTGTTAGGGTTAATTATTGTTGTACTAGAAAAATAATAATGATTTCTAGATGGTTGGAAAATTGCCGACTAGTATTTTTACTTAACTAACAAATCATTTTCTGAATATAATAGGTAGTATATTCATTGAAACATGCGACCCTAACAGTGTAGATCTGTTTGACTCTTTAATAACGTGTATTAAAAAAATCAACGGGTTTCGTGCCGGCAGAATCGAAAACTGGAATATTATCGTAGCGTATTTTAGATATTTTGGAATAGTTAAGGAATAATTTTGCACAAATTGCTTTAATTATCACTATCAAGGTATCCACTATTGTTGATGTTGTAAAATACGGTATTTATTTATTTGATTAGAAAAAACAATAATTACATTTTAGGTACGCATTGCTGGCTGCGGCCTCGCAGTTAACTAGCTTGAAGTTATAAAGACTAGCGAAACGAAAATAGCGGTATGAAATACAGCGAGAACATATAGCAATTTCATTCTTTATCCGCTTTATGACGTTTCGATCAGTAGAAAGCTCGATTCATGCAATACTTATTATCGGCCAATGTTAATAATGTATCTCAATCTAATGGATTTCAAGCAATCTAGATAGCTGCGTATCCGCCGGCCTATCCTATACCTCATTCCCATATTTACCCTGTGCACAGATATATTATTGGCAAGCGATTACATAAAAATGGATCAAAATATCAATCTTGGACAGCGAGTTTTGGATTAGGATTGATTATTAATATTGGCCGTAAATCGGACACGAGTATGTAATTTTAGGTACTCTTGAACATAAAACTTGCGAATTAAAATATTTTATCGGATTCGTTGAATTTATTTGTATCTAAATGGTAACACAGTACACATAATCGAGATTCAAGAGTCTGACCACACTACACTTCAGGTCGCTTATCCTGACGCAAGTTTGAGAGTTGAGAAAAAGTGCACAACGCAGCTAAAGAAGTTTTAACTTCAAAAATAGACAAAAATGGTCGTCATCTGGCACTAGCTAGTCCGACAAATCTGACCCAGTTTTAACAACTGATTGTTATGTAAAATACATATTTTCGTCGAGCTTTCTTAAATCTTAAATATTATGTTCCGTAAAACTATTTAATTATTTTGTTTCATATGAAACTGCTGTTGACAATAACTATTAACATAACACAAGAAAGGAGGAAATATTACAATATGTTCTGGACATTAAATAAATTGAAAAAAACTACAAAAATAAATTTTAAGTTTTTTATCTGTGGATTACATGATTCAAAACGTGGAGGACCTTATATGAGCTTTGTGTCAAATAACAACATAATAATAACAATATATAGAATCACAGAACGTGTAAAAAAAAGATTTAGTCTCTTATATTATGACTTCCCAGATATAGAGTGCATGACGCGTTGTGAATTGTGAATTAAAAAGATGAATTTTTGCACTGCCCACACAATGTACTCGTATATACCTACATATTATACAGATGAAAACATACTATAGGACGCTGCTGACGCACGCGACTAACGGCCGCGCTGACAGGGTACCTATCTACGTAATGAAAGTACCCTGAGCCTTGCAAACTACGATGCATATGACTTAAATCGCTCACGTGACTTTGAGCGTTCGGACGTCCGAAAGATACCTATCTAGTATCTGGCGCGCTGGATGGTTATGTGAGCCGAAAGCGACCGCGGACGGTATGTAAAATATTTTATCAGCCGCTGCTGCAATGCGCGTCCGTAAGCGGCGTCCGATAATATGTTTCCAGCTTAAGGAACGTCTGTTTTTAGAATGTAGTTTCGGTTGATGCCTTGGCCTAGACTTATGGTAACGTCTTCGAAGTTGGTGACGATTCCCAAAGGCATTATCGAAAAGAAAACTTTTTAAGATATTTTTGCTAGTGACATGAATAGTTTAAACTAAACAGTTTTGTAATGCCGTCAGCTTTGGTAGGTGTGGTTGCTTCGAACCTGCAGGACTGTCGGTACCTGTGTCCGGTGTATCCGGTGTGTCCGGTGTATCCGGTGTGTCCGGTGTGCCCGGTGTATCCGGTGTGTCCGGTGTGTGCCCGGTGTGTCCGGTATGTCCGGTGTGTGTCCGGTGTGTGCGCCATCAGTTGGAATGGTTCCGGGCGGGGTGCGGCGGGTGGGGGTGGTG